>JAUZNK010060719.1:0-31498 GCA_035046665.1 Euphysa ruthae
TAAACCAGAATTGTATTTTTGTTTTAGTTTTTCCAAATAATGTTTCTTCACGTTATGTTTAAATGTGTTAATATTTTATAATATAAGTTTAAATTCGACCTTACCAAGAAAAGGCCCCTCTTGTTAAAAGAAGCTAGATTTCCAGTTTAAAAAAATCTGTGATAAAATTTGTTTACGCTGACATTAGCTGTCGCTTGAAAGTAAAGTTCACTGGTGGGTCGCTTGACTTGGTAATTGAAAACATCGATAGAAAGAATCATCGAAAATCAAGAAATAAAATTTGTTTTCTTTGTCAAATTAATTTTATTTTCTCTTGTAGCGATTTATCTAAACCATTTTAACTGTTTTAAAACCTTTATTATTTCGTCATTGTTGCTTCAATATTTTTCTCAATGTTTAATGTTTAACCTAACGTCATACATGTTTTGTATATGACATCTTTGACAACATTAGCAACTTTCTTAGTTTTATTTCATTGTCCATCTTACTTCAGCCTTAAGAAGTTTTTTTTATATTTTTTCCTATCTGCAAGGAAATTGGAATATACGTTTTTTTCTTAAAGTTGATGTTTCAATGACGACAAGTAGTTTTTTCTTGTTGCCATGCCGGCAGAAACAATCCAATGGCGTAAGAGGTCGGGATTTTTAACTCTTGTTTTGTTAAAGCTTCTTTGCATTAATTTGGCATCGTAGGATAAAACCGTTTTTTATTTCGACAAGTTATTGGTTTTCTGCTTCTTTTTTGTTTATCTATTAATGTGCTGTCTTCATGGTGTTGCTTTAATGTATAACTGTGTGGTGTTTTTTGTAAACGTTGAGTTTGAACATTGCTTATACTATTTTACAATATTCGTTCATTTTTCTTTAAACTTTTGTGTGTTTTATTAAAGGTATCAACCTATCTATCTGGTACCCAGGCTAGTGCTAGGATATGTCTGTAGAAATTTTTTATTCTTGCAAATTTGTACTATGGTGCCACATTGCAAACTTCTGCTTTTATTAGGTGGTGATGTTGAAATAAAACCTGGTTCTTTGGGTGATTCTCTTCCTGGATGGTTTAATTGCACATAATTCTGTGAAAATATCTCTCCTGGAGGCCTAAAACGCAGTCCATAATTTTGACGTTATCATGTATTATTATTTACCCGAAACCTTTTTGGACTCTGAATATTTAGATAGTGATCAGAGGCTAACTCTCCGAGGCTATGATATGATCAGGTGTGATTTTCCTGGCAATTTAAAGTGTGGTGGCATATGTATGTAATTTAAGGAAGTTCTTATTTTGACAAGAAGAGAAGATATATCTCCTCTTGATCAATGCCTCGTTTGTGAAATCAAAGTAAAGACAACGAAGTGTTTTATTTCATGTGTTTATCGTTCTCTCAATGAGTCTATTGAGATCATGAATTATTTTGCCGGAGCTCTGAGACCACCTGTTCTAACATAGCCTTGGAGAATTCTGTTGGAAATTTTATTTTTGGTGATTTTATTGCAAAATACACTAACTGGTAGCCTAGCGGAATAAAAAATCCATGTGGTTTGTTAGATGAAATTTCCAAATTTTACAACATTCTCAACTAATTAACGGACACACAAGTTTTGAGCCTCATAAAACTCCCTCTTGTATTGATCTTTTTTTACAACTCAACCAAATCTCATCGAAAAAAAAACGGCGTTCTACCATCTTCTACAAATGTATGTAACCATAAAGTAATCTTTGGTAATATCAATTTTAAGGTATTCCGCCCACACCCTTCAAAATAGAAATTGGGTATTTTAAACAGGCTAGATCAAATCTCATTTGGCAAAGCATTGATGGGTTTGATTGACAGAGGGTTTTGATGGTCTTGGGGTCAATCAGCAAGTACATATTTTCACTGAAACTCTTTTAAATATCTGTTTTAAATTTTGACATGTAAAAATAAAGAACCACCATTGATCAATAGTTATTTACATCAAACAAGCATTTACAAGAAATACACTTCTAGGGGCTTAACACAGGGAAATTCTTGATGAACATAGTAAATTTTGTTATGAATTAATCTCTATGAGTAAATTAGATATTAGGAACATCTAAAATCTTTAGAGATCTTAATCCCAACAAAGCTCATGGGTTTAATGGTATATCAGTTAAAATTATCCAACTATGTGGTGAATCTAATAGCTTGCCTTTGTCAATCCTTTTTAAAAATTCTTTTAAGGAAGGAATTTTCCCAGATGACTGTGAGAAAGGAAATAGTGTCCCAGTTCATAAAAAGTCGAGTAAGCGAGTTGCTGATCATTATAGATCAATATCTTTGTTAACAATATTTGGCAATGTGTTTGAAAAATTATTATAATAATATTTTCACCCATTTTAATGATAAGATGATTTTTACAGGTAATTGATCTGGTTTGAGACCTGGTAATTCCTGTGTAAATCAACTCACTGCTAATAAACCCTTCTTTTGTGACTAACAATGTGCATCTTGATATGTCAAAAGCGTTTGACAAGGTTTGGCAAGATGGTCTCCTTTATAAGTTGAAAAGTTATGGTGTTAATGGAAACATAACATTCTGGTGAATGTACTTGCATAATAGAAAACAAAGGGTAGTGTTAAACGGTCTAAATTTCTCTTGGAATGATGTAACTGCTGGAGTTTCTCAGGGATCTGTTTTAGAGTCTTTGCTTGTCTTATTTATATCAATGACTTGCCTAATGATTTGTTATCATCGTCTAAAATTTTTACTGACGATATGTCTATCTTCTCTATCGTAAATTGCGCAGAAAAAAGTTGCAGTGATCTTAAAAATGATCTCTCTGTTATTAATAACTGGGCATATCAGTGGAAAATTTCATTTAATCCTGGTCCTAATAAACAAGTCGTTGTTTTTTCCAGAAAAAAAGTCACAAATTTCCAACCTCCTCTTTATTTTAATGATTCTCCTGTTTCATTTATGCTCTTCCAGAAACACCTAGGATTGCTTCTTGGTAGGAAACTGGCATTTGACCTTCATTTAAATGATAAGATTTCTACGGTCTTGTTAAAAAACTTTCTCGCACTTTAACTCGAAAATCTTTGCTCACTTTGTACAAATCATTGGTACGTCCCCATCTAGATTATGCCGATGTTATATATGATCAGCCTCATAATGAATGTTTTTGTAAAAAGGCTTAATCCTTACAGTATAATGCTTGCTTGCAATTATCCGAGTTATAAAAGGAAAGCGGAGAGTTAAAATTTATCATGAGATTGGATTGGAGCTTCCGGGATAGACGTTGCTGCCGTAGTTTGGTTTTCTTTTATAACACAGTGAGGGGTAAAACTCTGAAATATTTTATAAATTTTTTACCTACATTTGTTGAGTCACGAAATGTTATTCTTTGTAATCTATTTAATGCTTCTATCTCTAGAAGCAACTATTTTAGCAACCTTTTTTTTTTCCTTTTTCTACAAAAGAATGGAACAAACTTGATCCTGTTATAAAGCAATCTATATCCGTCTCTCTTTTTCAGAAATCTTTTTTCCTTTATTCGTCCTAAGCAACTTTCTGTTTTTAATATAATGGATTAATGTTTGATGTTTAACGTGGTTTAAACTGTTTTTCACTCGTTTAAGAGTTGGCTTTAGTCATTTAAAAGAGTATAAATATTGTTAAATTTTTGTTAATACGTTTGTTGCTTTTTGTAATTGTGGAATTTTAGAGTTCTGAAACCACTGAGCACTTCCTCTTACGCTCTCCTTTGTTTACTCAACATAGAATACTCCTCCTTGACAACATTATTAAATTAATTGGAATTATATCAAATTTCTCCGATGCTAATATAGTGCATATGTTAAATTATCGTAAAAAAAAGTTTGACCAGGTCATTAATCTCTTTTCTAAAAGCATCAGGAAGATTTGACTTAATGCTTTTTTCTTGAATTAATTCGATTTAGGTTTGCCTAACACCTTACATGAATTGTTTACCGCATGTTTTATAATATTTTGTTTTATTTATATCCATGTCCTTTCTAAATTTGTGTTATTGCATAGGAAAAGATTTCGAATAGGTTTTTTCTACACAAATTTCACCAGTAAAACTTCTATAAAAATGGCAACAAAGTCTAAATAAGAACTGTACTAATTGATCTCTCAAAAACATATCACTGCATTCAACATGACCTTCTATCAGCTAAATTAGAAGCAGGTGGGTTTTCTAGAAAAGCACTAATTTCCCTAAAAAGTTGCTTAAAAGGAAGCAAAAAGTAAAAAAAAATCAGTTCTTAGCAAATGGCTCGAAATAAACTTTGGAATTCTTCAAGGCTCTATATTAGGCCCACTTTTATTCAATATTTTTATTAACGATATTTTTTTGTTTATGCGAGAAGCAGGTATATGAAATTTTGCGGATGACAACGCATTATATTTTAGTGACAAGAAATTGAGATGTTTATGAATAGATAATAAATTTATATTTCCCAAATAAAAGATTGGTTTTAAAACAACTCACTTGCGGCTAATCCTTCAAAGTACCAACTAATGTTTCTTGGAGGTAAAGAGTCAAAGGAAAAGTTATTTATTAACATTAGCAACCCGAAAGTTATACCAACAGAAAAATTTGAATTATTAGATGTCTCTATCGATAATAAGCTATGTTTCTCTCACCTACTGTGTAAATCTGCAAGTAACAAACTTCGTGCAATAATCAGAAAGAGGAAATATCTGAAACGAAATTACTGGTAATTATCATATTTTACATGTTGTCCAATATTATGGATGTTCTGTCATAAAAAAGATTTTGCATTAATCAATAAGGTACATAAAAGGACCTTAAAAACTATATAATAATTTTTCACATGATCTTAATGAACTATTGGAAACAGATAACAGCTGTAGTTTCCACGCAAAGCACTTAAACACACTCATGACGGAAATCTATAAGACTCTAAATAAATCCAACTCAAAATTAACTTAGAGTATTTTCACAACAAAAAGTGTTTCTCATAACCTTAGAAACGAAACTCCTGTAAATCTTGCAAAGGCACTGTGCAAAACATCCGGCACAAACTCATTAGCTTTTAAAGTTAGTTTAATTTGGAACACTCTTCGTGACTATGTAAAATTTTCTCCCTCTTTAGCAGTCTTTCTCAGTCGCATACGTTCCTAGTAAGACTGTTTCATAAGTTTAACTTATGTATGTTAACCCACGGATCATACTCAATAATCCATTAATGTGTTTTGATAATGCTTTCAGAGTTTAATCATTTTTTATTAATATTCATTACTTATTTTCTCTTGTTTTACATGGGTTTTTACAATTTTTAAGCAAACAATAAAATTTTAACTATTTACACTCATAAATTAAATAAAATCATAACAATGAATATATAAGTGAGGTGTAATATAAGCCTAAAACATAACTCATTTATCGAGAAACTTATCCATAGCCTATACCTTGAATATGTTTTAAATAGTCTGCAAATGCAAATTTTATGTACCCCAACTTTTTATCTTATTTTTAAATATACTCAAATTTTCATATTTCTTTAAACCCTCTGGAACAATGTTCCAGAAAAATGGACCAAAATGTCTCAGTGCATTTTCTCTAGACCGAATAGTCTTTATTATTGGCCTGTGGAAATCTGTATTAGTACGAAGATTATAACCACTACTTACATTTTCTTTAAAAGTTGTATCCAATAAAGATTTAGAAAATCCATGTATAAATTTATATAATTCAATCGCAAAAGCTTTTAAATTTTTACGATGAATTGATACTGATCCATCTTTTCCTAACAGTTCTTGGAAGGACATATTATCATCGTTATAGACTAAACTTAAAGATCTTTCTTGTAGCTTATTTCTTTCGTTGTTAATATTTCTACTGTGAAACATGCAAAGGACAATAAGGAATTTGAGATTCTATGAAAGAACGAAATAAAAGCTTTCTTTTCACAAATGGCATGTTTTTACTTATTCTACTCAATGCAGATATTTTTCTTCCTAATTTTAAGCAAATATAATATGTAAGACTCTCAAAATATAAATTTCTATCTATTCTAACTCTAAGGATTTTTTCGCTCTCACTTTCCCAAATTTTTGTATTGCCTAATTCTACAAAGTGAAACTGGTATTTGAGTCCAGTTATCAAAAGATGACATATACCAGTATTTAACTTTATGCAGTTACTATCAAACCATTCTATTGCAATTAAACAAATGAGTTCATCATAAGGACCTGGTGCTACTAGTGACTGACGTTTTTAGGTCATAAAATTCTCTCAAAAAAATATAAATTATAGTTTTTAGGGCTGGGAATATCCTTAAACTCCGAATAATTCTTATACTTCCAAATTTATTAATTTATATTCATTGATATGTGCCATACTGATTTAGATTTTAAACTTCTTAATGCTAAATCATGCCAAAGCCTAGCATAATTCAAATCAGAAATCAATATCCACATCAATATCCACATCAATGTCCTCATCAGTGTATTCATCGATGTACTGTAACTGTATAATTGTTATGCTTTGAATCTTAAATTTCAATTGTCTTAATTAATTTATAATTTATTTATTATTGGATTTATTCAGTTTCTTCTTTTTTCTTAAACTAGATTTGTAAAATTTTCATTCCTTTTTTTAAAATAATTACTTACTCACTCATTCATTCGCTCACTCATTCACTTGACAGCTTGCTTGATTCCTTGCTTGCTTGATTTCCTACTTGCTTGCTTGCTTCCGTAATGTTACTAGCTCTCTTATTTATTCACTCACTCATCTACTCACTCACTAGTTTACTAACTTACACTTTTTATAATAATTCCTTGTCTTTAACTAGCTTCATCAAGCACTTTTCTTATCTTTTCCAAAAAATTGTTAAAAAAACCAAAGCTAATTACTACTCCAAACTATTAAACAAAAACAAGCGTGATTCTAAAAAACTTGGCAAATTATTAATGAAATAACTGGACGTAAAAAAGTATTTAATGACGCTCTTCCAAATACAATAAAACACAATGGAACAACCCTTTATGATAAAGAGAAAACATGCAGTGAATTTAATTAGTATTTTGTTAACGTTGGTCCAAGTTTAGCTTTAAACAATCCTCCTGTAATTAAAAATTTTAAAGAATTTCTGAGTGACCGAATCAATTCAGTTCATCACGACAATGAGCAAAGCCATCAAGAGCTTAATGAAGCAATTTCTGCTCTTAAAACTAATAAAAATGCTGGTTATGATGATTTAAATAGTAATGTTATCTTACATATTATAAGCAGCACCAGAAAACCTTAAATTTATCTCTAAAAGAAGGAACTTACCGTGATATTTTGAAAGTCTCAAAATTAAACCCTATTTTTAAAAAGCGTAACCCAGCATTGCTCTCTCACTACAAGCCTATTTTATTAATTCCAGTTGTTTCAAAAATTTTTGAACGAGTTATGTATAATAGACTTTATTATTACTTTATTTCCAATAAACTCCTTTATACGAAACAATTTGGCTTTCAAAAAGACTGCTCTACTGAACACACTGTTCTTGAACTAGTTGATCAGATAACTAAATCTTTGGAAAACAATACAATTTTGTTAGGGGTCTTTGTACACCTATCCAAAGCGTTCGATACAGTTAATCATGATATCTTGTGAGACAAACTATGCTACTATGGAATTAGAGGTAAATTATTTGATTGGATTAAAAGCTTAAATCTAGAAGACGATTTGTTATTAATAAAAACTCAGGATTAAAAGTGGTTTTGGGCGGGATTCCACAGGGATCGATTCTGGGTCCGTTACTTTTTAAAAATATCCACGATATGTATAAAGCATCCAATACCATATGATCGATTATTTATGCTGACAAAACAAACTTCTTTCTTAGAAATAACAATGTCAAAACGATTTTTAACGTCATGAACATGAAAAACTTAATGTGTGGTTCAAGGCAAACAAAGTTTCCTTAAACACAGATAAAACAAAAATTCACAATTTTTCACAAGATCTCACAAACCGATACCCTTTCCTTAAAATTACCAAATTTATCTATAAACCACAAAACTATTGAGCGAGAAAATTGCTTGAAATTTCTTGGTGTTTTAATTTATGAGAATTTATCTTCGAAAAGCCATATCACAACATCAGAGTCTAAAACCTTTCATATGCTAATATTGCTTGGGGGCTACCCACAAAACCAAACTAGTAAAGTTATTAAATTTTCAAAAAAACGTCTGCAAAATGATAACGTACAAAAAAGACTTGACAGTGCATTACCCGTAATGGAAGATTTAAAAATTTTGAACATTTACAACTTAAATATCTCTTGATTTTTAAGTCTTGAAGTTACTAAAAAACAAGTCCCATCAAGTTTTGATCAATTTTTTGAACTCAATATTTCCAATATTAACTTTCGATCTAATCATAGAAAAACATATACTCAACAAAAAAACTCCTGTAAACAAGTAGATTCCATTTATATTATTTTTCTTTAATATCAAACCCTATTAAAAGGGTTTTTTTTTGGCTTGTGTAGCACAGGTGGGATGCATAAAGTGCCCGCGGCCAGTTATTCCGGATTTACTCCTAAACTACTGCAAGTTTTGTTAAATAACTTTGCACACCAATAGTTCAACTCAATACAATGGCTTGCTAAAATTGACATATAATCATGCATAAAGTTATCACAATATACAAAAGGACTAGACGCTAATAAAGTTTTGGTGCCTCAGGAAATGTTTGCAACATTTCCAGTTTATAAACTCGACTTTTTTTTGTTTGTCAAATGTTTTATGTGATTGGAAACCTGTTCACAGAGTAAATACTCAGCCTATTTATTATAATTCCAGGTAAAGCTCTTTTATTTGCTATGTTATGAAAAATTTACTGTGAGATTTGATAGTTGAGATTTGATTCTTCATGTGTTTCAAAAATTTCAAAAATGTACTTTATAAAATGGATATTCCGGTCTGTAGATTATATGTTCTGTAAATTAAAAAAATTTGTCCGTATTTTATCATAACGCCTTAACATCTCTTCCCTTAGTGTTTGCATAATAATTACTTATCAGTTGAAATACCATATATATACTGATCCAAAGATTTGGCGATCCGAGTACATACTGGTTGACAGATACTTTTATCCAAGGATCTAATGATAAAAAATTATATTGATCTAATAATGCAATGGTCTAACGAATTAATTTTCTCAAAATACACTTATCTATTTGTTGATTTGAAAAAAAAAAAAAAAATCCACTAATGAAAGAGCCTCTGATAATAAGAAGCAGAAATTTTAAGATTTTCTAATAAAAAAATCAACTGATCTAATATAAAATGATGCCTTGATTCGTTGATCAACCGATATAAAGACCTAATACACATTGATCCAAATGTCATCTGACAAGCGACTGATTAATGAAAAATTCTACTGTTCAAAGCTATCGCCGATCATTGAATACAACAATACAAATCTCAGTTTATTAAAAGGCTCAACGATCGAAAGAGCCATTGATTGAGTGAAAGAGCTATGAAAAGACTTTGTGACTGTAAGATCCACTGATAAAAAAACAACTGAACACCCGCTGATGACAATAAAAGTTGATCCAAAGGAATACTGATACAAAAAAATCTATTCCTTTCATTCAATAATCAAAATATCGGCTGATAAAAAGATCGAGAGATTACTAAATTGTAAATTTAAAGATCCACTGATCCAGAGGCGGTTACCCAAACAACCAACGATACAAAAAACATTATTTAACGACCTAAACATGCACCGATTCTAGAATTATTGATCCATAATTTGCTGAACCGTTGATCCACTAATAAACTAATTAAAAGATTGACTAATCCAAAGATTCTCCATAGCAACAGCCTACCGATCTAAGGTTCCACTGATTCTAAGGCACTCTGACCCAATGATCAATTGATCAACAAATATCAAGATATACCAATTTAATTTTGCACCAAGATTTTGAGGTCAGCATTATTCCATGATTGTATTTACTTTTTAATTTCAGTTCTTGGTCATCGGTAACAGAAGTAGCTCAATTATAAATACATTTGTAGATTAGCAAAAAAAATATAACTTTGTTACGTTTAAGCTTCTCAGCTGTTGATAGTGATCTTACTTTTGCACTTCATACCATCAAACTTTGGAACTCTTTTAATCTCTTGTTATTCACATATATAAATCTTAGAATAAATATCCACTATTTCGAAGATTAACTGATATGAAATTTTAAAAAACGCGCTAATATAAAGATATAATATTCATGATATCCAATTATTCACAGTTCCTATGTTCAAATGACACATAAATTCAAAGAAAGCCTGTTTTCATTGATTAATGAATGCACTAATTCAATAAACTTCCGCTGATACATATATGGAAGCAAATATTTGAATAACCACTGACCTAAAAATTTACTATTGCAAAAATTATCCAAAGTCACAGTAATCCAAATGCCATGTATTGGATTGATAAACCAAACCCAAGATACACCTAACTATCAATACACCAATGAAAATGCAGTGATCAAAAGGTCGCCTGATCTGAAAATCCGTTGATTTAAAGTTTTCGCTCATCCAAAAATCAATTAATCCAAAAATCCATTCATTCATAGATCACCTGAATCGTTTATCAATTTATACACTCACAATAAATCTACTGACGCCTTGAGTGAAGATACATTGAAGAAAGAGACCACTAATGTATAGATTCACAAATATAAAGATTCATTATGCCAAAGATCTGTTAATCCAAGGTATAAAGAGGAATTGATCCAACGCTCTCTTATCCAAAATATAATAATTAAAATTGATCCAATAACTGAAAATTTACAATTTTAATTATTCGAAGATTTAATATTTAAAAAATATACTGATCGAATTATGCATTTATGGAATGATCAAATTACTTCAAAATATTACTTATTTAGGAATCCACTCTTATAAAATTCTTCTAAACTGATAATCAACTGATGCAAATATTTTGCTGATTTACTTTTCTCACTGAAACAAATATTTTTTAATCAGTAGATATAAGATTTAATGATGCAATGAATCACTGACCCAAAGAATCTTCGATTTAGAACACTATTAATCAAACGAATGGTTGACCAGAAAAAACCATTAATCTATTGATTAGAAGATTGGTATCGATCCTTTAACCGGATATGCCATCAATAAAAAAAAAACGTTTTAATCTCAAGACTAAAGTAATTATCTAAAGTCTCAAAGATTTCTGGTTTTCCAAATTAATTGTTATTTTCAAATTTTAGGTTTAAATATGACACACAATATTATGACATCATAACATTATTACATCACAACATTATTACATCATAACATTATTACATCACAACATTGTGACATCACAACATCAGGTTGTAATTTTATATTTTTTAGACATTTATTTCCTTTTATTAGTTGCTATCACTTTTTTGAATGTTTAGTGAAGTTGGAGCACTCTTATAAGTAACACAAAAACCAAAAAATTCATATATGTTGCGAAATTGGTTAACAGATTTACAGGAACACTCAAAATGGATTAACAGATATAATATACACAAAGTTTTGAAAGCGAATTAAAATTTGTCATATTAACTACATTTGTATCTTTTTAATAAACTTGTAAAAATAAAAAACGTTGCCATTAAAAATCCACTGGGAAAATAAAAAGATTATATCAGCTATGATTTTTCTTTAGATTCGGAAACATTTTTTGGAAAGCTTGTCCTTCGCACTGACAATCCTGATGGTGAGAAAAGAAGAAGCGGTCTATCTGAACATCCTTTTGTATTCGCAACAAGGTCAACCACGTACTTAAAAAAGGCCGGTGACGTATTCAAAATTCACAATCCAGGCCTAGCAATGAATTCAGGGCCAGACTCCATTTCATTTGAAAGCGTGAGATGGCCAGGGTTCTTTCTTAAACATCGAGCTGAAGAAAACGACTTCAAGTTTAAAATTTCGAAGCCAGAACCTCACAATTTCAGAATATTTGGTATAACCTTTAAATCAAAAGTTTGTTTTAATTTTCCATATTTCCGAAATTTATCTTTTAAATGGTCAGATCACTTCGAAATCATTATGAAAAACAAACAAACAACGTATTTTTGAAAATTAATAATGTGTCCATTTATCGTATATTCTGGTATATTTCATTAGTTCAAGTATTAAAAAAAAAAAACTAAAAAAATTATCTTAAAGGCGGCTATCTATAAAACCTCTTTTGTTAAAAGTAATTATCAGCGTGAACTTAATTTCTATAACAGATAAAAAACGACATTTTTCTTTTAGACAAGGAAGCGACGTTTATTGTTGAGAAATATCGTGGGGTAGAGGGTTCTGGTATGCTACGTTTGTTTGAAAAGCCAGATTGGTACATGTGCGTTCGTAAGTATGGTTATCTGAATTCAGCGCTAAAAGCCATGAAGAATGATCTTAGCAAGGGATTCGTTAAGAGATGTTCATTTTTTATTGAGAAACTTGAGCCTGACGTTGTAGCAGATGAAATCGCCAAAGCTGTTCGAAACGAAGTCGGATCATCTCAATCTGGTGGTGGTAAATAGTTTTAATACCTGCAGTCTATTTTAAATAACTATAAATAAATACAACGATTTTTTTTCAATCGCTTCGTTGAAAGCGATTTTCTCAATTTTACTAGAATTTGCAAGCTTTTATGAGTGTTCCCTAAAATCGTCATAAGCGCTCAAAAACTGGGAAGGATGATATTCTCATTCTTTATGTTTTTGTGATTTAAAAAGTCCATTCGCATTTAAGCCATGCATCGCTTATTCCCTAACGGATCAGTTCGACCTAAAGAATGTTTTTTTTTTTCACGCAAAACTACTGCTATAATATTTTCAATTGCAGTGAGTATTAATCTTTTTTTTTTCTTGGGGTCCCATGTTGATTTTGCCCCTCCTCCTGTATTTTTTTATGCAATTGATTCGTAAGCTCTTTAAAGTAAAATTAAATATCGAATAGATCCTTTTGAAACAATCCATGACTTATTTATTACCTAAACTGAACTTGATGGATTTACCATGTGGTTATACACACTCAAAATTGTTTGTGACAAGCACATACATGACCATGGAGTCCATATAAAACAAGATTTGTTTTTTTGCAATTAACTTAACATATCATTGTTGTTTTGATTTGCCGATTTCGGTTAGTGGGTTTTAGAGGGAAAGATAGTTTCTGGATCGTTCCAATAATTTCTCATCACGCAGTGTCGCAAGGCTTTTACCACAACTCCAAAATTTTAAGTTTCGAGAAAGGCTAACACAGTTCTTTCATGATATTATACACAAAGGCCAATTTATTAAAAATGTTTTGGTAAATGATTGGTTTTTCACTTTTTGGGAAGTACCACCGCTTCCCCAACTATTAAGAATAAATATAGAAAACCCTTGTATTTAAATATTAATTAAAATTTTTAGGCTCGTTCCTCATAATGGAGAATAAGTATTCGAAACTCTCACGTTATTTATTTATCAATGTGCGTTTTGATGTTTTAAGAAAATTTCGCTGAAAACAAATTAAATCTTACGTTGAAATTGAAAATTTATTTTTCAAAGTCAGTTCAACATTTTTTAATGGAGCGACATTTTATTACCATATCACTTACTTCATAAAAACTGAAGTCAACTTGAAATATATAAAGCAGGTGTCTTTTAGCATAGACAGGATTTCTGAAAAATATGCAGCTAATTTTTCACCATTCTTCGTGAAATTTTGTAGACAAAGGTAGATAATGTTCATATACCGTTGTTGATTAAAAAAAATCTAAAAGCTTTATTATATAAGATCAACATTTTGGAATATTATATGTAGAGTTGATTTCAAACTTGGGGTGGTCAAGTGAAATGTTGGCTGCCGAAGTGTTAGTTCAAATCAAAATCTGCACGAATTGAATAACATGCTTAAAAATTTTCTTGTCCCCACGCCGCTTCAAGTATTAACTTTAAAAACAATATCTCTGCTTTTATTTTGAAATTGTATATACTGCTGTTTTAGGTGCCAAAATGAAGATCGCCCAAAGACCTGCAGGTGGAATTAGAAGACTTTTGGATAATTATTTTAATCATCAAAAAAACGCGTTTAATCATGGAACAAACGCCTTAGCGAGAAATCAAATAATCAAAGCATCTCCAAAACTAAATCAAGATACAACAGATTGGTCAGAAAGTAGTAACTACGTAGACAATATTAACCCTGATCGAAGATACCAGCTACCTGCTAACATATACCAGGATGCTGAAATTTTATCAGCAAGACAAAATTATGGCAGTGAGTCTGGCAATGGCATACAAGGTTCAAAAGCATCCCGAACCAATCTAATTGATCTTCCTAAAATCAATAATGAGTACGGCCCTAACAGAAATGAGTATAGCCTAAACAATAATGAGTACCACCCAAACAAAGATGATCGAAAGCAAAGAAAAGGAGCATATTTTCATAATAGCGCATTTACTACTCAGGATCCAAGTACGATGGGCGCTACAGCAGCACTTCAGGGATTTGATGTTCAAAGCAAATTCGATCCATCTAGAGCTCGTCTTGATAGTTATGAATTTAGTAATCTTCAAAACAATTTACGTATATTACCAAAAAACGAAAATGGGAATCCATTTATTCAAGGCTATAGTGGTAACCAAAGGTCAAAAGACAATGAGCAAAGATATGCCACAGACATGCGAAGAGACATTGTACCAAAGAGAGAAAATTTGTCTGTTCCAGACGAACCACTACAACCACTAGCAGACATTTCTGAAACACCTAATACAAATGATGATAACAACCAAAATAGTACTAAAGTTACTAAAATTAATGATGAAGTTCACGCAGGTCAGTTAGAAAATGACTTAAAATCTGAGGACCAGAGTCATGAGCTACCTGCAGAACCGGTGAATCATGAGCAACCTGTTGAAACAATGAATGCTGGTGTCAAAATGAAAGAATCAGAAACTATTAACAAAAATGACGGTGCTACTAAACAAAAGATTCCTTTAATTTTTGATGATACCCTTAAACCGGTACCAAAAATTGGCGTAAAACATGTTTACGCTGATAGCAACGGTCACATATCAGGCTATATGGGAAATTCATTAATAGGAAAACTGACGTCACCATCTAATAGCCTTACTGAATTGAAGAAGCTCGGTAAAAATGTAAAACTTGGTCAAAAATGCAAACGTGACCAAGTGAGTGCAATTGATGTGGCAGAGTGTGATGATGGAAGTTTTGAACCATTGGAAGGTGGCATTGATCATTCTGATAATGAAAACGATCCTATAGGTGGCGGGGAGGAATCTTCCGAAATCGAAAATAATCCTATTTCTGAAGATGACCAGAAGGAAGAAGATCCTATAAATAGCATCACAACGGAAAATGCTGACGGAGACAAAGAAAGTCAAACAGAAGAAATTTACGGTCATCACGGAATAGAGGAAAATGAAGATAAAATTGAGGCACATATAAAACATCATCATAAAGAAGAAGGTGATGCAGAGGATGCAGAAGATGACGAAGAAGAAGATGAAAAAGAATCGAAGCATCACGACACAGAGGATGAAGACGAGGATACCGTAAAAAATCATGATGATGAAAATGAAAAGAATCCATTTGAACAAAAAAAATACCACGATGAAGAGCATGAGTACGTAGATTCAAAAGGAGAGACACATTTTTATACTGATGAGGCGCTGTTTTATGAAAAAAAGAAGATCGAGGAAGATAAAAAGAAAAAAGAAGATTCCGAAAATGGTGTCAAATCCTCTGCAAATATAACTGCGAGCGCCTCACAACAAAACGCCACACTTATTATGAACAGCAATGACACAGATTCAAATAACATTTCCACTTCTAATAACTCTCTTAGAGTTGAAGATAAGAACAAAAGTGGAGTGAATTCGACCTTAGATAAATCCAACAATGAAACTATAAGTAGTAATAGTGCTTTTAACCAATCAAATGACTCCATTAAGCTGATGAATTATAATTCAGCTGGAAACAACGAAACGAAAAATAAAAGCAGTTCATCGAGCGAAACGAAAAATAAAGGTAGTTCATTGGTTGAAACGAAAAATAAAGACAGTTCATTGGACGAAACAGAAAATAAAGACAGTTCATTGGTCGATACTTCTGATTATTCAAATGGAAGTATGTCGTCTGATAAAATTGGGCACAACCAGATCAAGAACATAGAAAGAAATAAATCCGAGATATTACCGAATAAAACAACAGGTAAATTAGAGGGTGATATTAACTTTAACCTGGAAAAAATTTCTGATCCGAATAAATCGGTTTCGTCTTTAGACAACAAAGTATTGACAGATTCGGATTCAATAGAAAATAAATTACCAGCATCTTCCTTAAATGTTTCCTTAAATACAACAGAGGGTAATCATGACCCGCAAACTAAATCTTCACAATTGTCAGAAGATAAAGTGGATTCAAGTAATAACAAGAGTAGTAACGTCACAAATAAATTTAAAAAGCAAAGTTTCAACATTTCCAATGAAATAACGAACTCTACTGATCGTAAAGTGCAAGACACAGACATAAATACCGATGTGGCAACATCTAAGATTGAGGGAATGACGAAAAATTTTTCTGCTGATGCCACTAAATCATCAGATTCTAGTGATAGTCAGTCATCTGATTCTGTCAAGGAAAAAGATGATGAGAAATCAAAAGCTACATATGTGAACGGGCAGTGGAAGTGGGTTGATCCCGATACACAAGAAGTACATTATTACGACGAAGACTCTTGGAAAATGAAAAATTCATATGAGAAGACAATGGCAAAATTAAAATTCGAAGAAAGTAAAAAGAAAGAGACGAGCAAAAAACTCGAGGAAAAAAAAATAGTGAAACAAATGGCGAAAATAAAGGATGATGAAAATAAAACAAATGAAAAAAGTAAAAAGATTGAAGACGAAACATTGATTAAACAAGCTAAAATGAATCTCGGGGAAATCAAAGCAAATGAGACAAAAGCGAATTTCGAAAATGAAAAATTAGTGATCAAAAACTCGACAGAATCTACTTCTAACCAAAGTCGACTAAATCTGCCCGTTGAATCAAAGCAACTTACTTTAAACTTTCTTAACGTTTCTGGACCAGTTATTAAAAAAATGATTTCAGAAATTCTGTTAAAAAAACCAAGCTTATTGAATAAAACAGAGTTACTTACAGAGAAACTTATGGCTGGACTAACGAAGCAACCACTATTAGGTAATGCCACAAAGGACGCAGAAAACCATGTGATGAAACATATTAAGAATAGTACAGAGACTTTATTAAGTCTTCCCGAATTTAAAAGAATCGATTCAGCCGCTGGAAAAATATCATATGAAGCAAATAATAAACTTGAAACAGCAAAAACTAAATCGATATTAACCAAATCGGTTAAGCAAATAAAACCGATGAACTTAACCGCAGAAGAAACAGTAATCCACGGAATTGTTAATGATATGACAAGAAAGATTGTAAGTAAACTGATAAATCGCCCATCTAACAAGTTTGAGAACACATTTGGAAGTATTGACGATTCTTCCAACAAAAAGAATGCAGTTTTAAAAGTAAAAAAGAAAAATGATAAAAAACCTATCTCTAAATATGAAGAGAAACTTGCAGTAAATTCATCAGGGTTTGGGTTACAACCTCAGAATAACACTAACTCAAACTTTAAAGGTTCAATGGAGGATGCAAGCACACTATTAGAAACTTCCCAAGCTCAACCCATTTTACCGTTGTCAGACGTAGGAAGCGACCGAGCGCCATTAAATTTAGTGAGTCAATTTATTGCGAAAGAACAAGATACTGATACAGATATTAAAACAGCAGACCTGAATGGGAATCCGAAAAGTGAAATGAAAGATTTGACTAACGAAAGCGGAATAAATAATAACATAGACAAACAAGTAAAAGAAAATGAAGAGACTGTTTTCGAGCAAAAATATGTAACCAAAGCGATTCGGCAAAATAACAGAAAAGTTAATAACAAAACCTTAAATAATTTAGAAAACTTTGAACACGATCGCAGTGGTAGTGGTGATTTTGATAACTCATTTGGTGCAAATAGTATGGCATTAACACATAACCTAAATGAACATGCCTTACTTACTAGTATAGAAAAAAATAAGTTGACGCATGAGCATGAAAGTTTCCAGAAGCAACCAGGCCAAGTTGAACCAATGCAGAAACAAGAACAGAGTCATCAACAACAGCCAGCCCAACAGACATTTCAACCACAGTACCAACAACCTAGTCAACAGCAACCGGTACAACAACAACAACAACAGCATCAGCTAAACCAGCAACAGCAACAACAGCATCAAAAACAGCAGCAAGACCTCACAGCTGCAGAAATGAATCAACCAGACCCATCAAACGAAACAGCAGAGCCAGAAACGACAGGTGACATAGTTAAGTATAAACCTGAAAAATCTCAACCACATCTTGAAGGGTTAAAACCAAAAAAAGTAAAGAACAAATCTCAAAAAACATCAAATCAAAAAGCTTATGACAAAAATAAAGGAAGTTTAAAATATAAGGAGGAAAGTGAAAATGAAAGTAAAGTAGAAAGAATAGAAGGAGAAAAGGATAGTAAGATGGATGAAATGAACAAAGGAAAAAGTTTAAAACTGACTTACAAACAACCTAATAAAGAACACAATAACGGACTGGGTAAAACAGACGAAAATAGCACAAATGAAAATTATCCACATAGTACAAGACATGCGTACAAAAGCAACTACTCCAACAGTTCTAACAGGAACATTTTTAATGAAGATAATCAAAAAAATAACAAAAATATAAAAATTTTCAACCTAACATCTGACGATGGGAGTAAAATAACAACAGACAGTCTTATAAAACAGTTAGAACAAAGCACCAGGCTGTTAAAAGCAAGAATCCATGCTGGTAACGGAACAACAAATAATCAGTCTCTATCCGATGACGAAGCATCAACTGTAAGTGTAAGAAAAATAGATCATAAAAAAATTAATGGCGAAAACTCTGATTTAGAGAAACCTACTAATTTCGAAGACGTTGACTCATTTTCAGGATTTGGTGAAAATAGCTCAAACACCGAATTTTCTAACGAAGATGCGAAAGCAATTTCAGATTACCTGGATTCAGGCGAAACTCCGCTCGCATTAAAAGGTTTGTCTGAACAAAATTTAGCCTCGCTTACGGGTCAATCAGTTGGGGAAACTAAAAAAAATGAAACAAAAAAAATTAAAAACGTTTCAAAATCTGAAAATGACCCTAGTGAGGATGAGGTTACTGTCGGTAAAAATAAAAACAGAAGTCCAGGACTCGTAAAACTTGCCAGTTTTGCTTCTAATGTTTTCCATTCCAAAGAGAATAAAATTAAAAATAAAACTAACTCAAAAAATGAAAAAACTCTTTCAGATCTATTATCTGCTGTCCTTGAAAGGGCAGACACCGAGGTTAGGGACACATCGATAAAACCTTCAATAAACAAAGAGAAAAGTAGTAAAGTTGAACCAAACATAAGATCTCAAGGCAACAATACCGAAAATAAAGAAGACGATGAGAATAAAATTTCTACCGAACTTAATCAAAGTAATAGCGACAACTTAAGGGACAATAACAAACAAACTATTACAGACTTAAACAGTGTTAGTGGAATATCCAAAATAATGGAAGAGTTGTTAGGCGACAAGTCTGGTGAGAATAGCAAGAGTTTTTACTCTGTTGACAATCCAACTGAAAATATACTTAATAGAAAAAATGATAATTTTGCGCTTTTGATGGGAGAAAAGGGCTCCAAAAGTGCTATAGAATCTTCTGACACCGTGTTGTTGGGTAGAAAAGAAAATCACCAATTAAATTCTTCAAACAGGAATATATCGAAAGTGTACAAAGCAGTTAAAGTTCCAAAATCATTCAACAAGCCATCGTTGATGAATGTCAAGGCAACAGAGAGTGTTGCCTTCAACCACCGTACAGAAACTCAACCAGTCGCAATAATAAAACCTAATTCTATAAAATTAGAAGGAGCCAAAGATGACATAATCCACGATTTTCGACAACTCTTAAATATTTCTGATCACAATCTCTCTCAAAAAGATGGTTGGTTAAACCAAAAGGAGAATCCGAAAGGAGATGAAATAAATGCAATCAGAGATAAATTAGAAAAACTATCAAGAAAAGAAAAGGGGGTGTCCGTTAATGCAATCAGTAACCCAGAAGAAGAAAGCAACGAAAGTGGTAATATGGGAGATGTAAGTACTTGGGAAAACAATAATGTTAAGGGAAATACAGGAGATGAGGGCGATGAACACATGAGCGAAGCGGCTACTTTAAAAATGTTACATGGTAAAGGGGGCCTTGAAGAAATGGATGATGTAGATCAGCAGGCTCATCACAAGATCGTGACGGTGAAAAACGAAGAAGAGAAGGAAAAGATGGTGAATGGTTTAGTCAGCCCATCTGGTTAGTGAATTTTTTTTAATAGTGAATTATGAATGATCTGTATTTTGCTCTTGTTAAACCTTTTACCAAAAAGAAAAATAAAGGCCTTTTCTAAGTTGATGACGTCATAATATAAATTTTTCTACTTTTGAGTTACCTTTTTAAATAGTGTTTGAAGAAGAAATTCTAGATCGAAAATAAAAATTAAAAAAACTTGTGGGAAATATTTACTTTATTCTGGCCATGTTTCGGGAAACAAACTGATTTAATCTTCATGCAATATAGAAATATTAATTTTTTTTTTGTGAAATCGAAGATAATTCCATAGGCATTAAGAGTGGTTCTTATTTATATGTAGCAGAAGGTTTTTTGCGGGTAAGAGGATACTAAATTTCAGGAAGATTTAACGGTATATGATTTATATAGTTAGAATCGTTAAACGAATGAATAGATTCTTTGGTTTATTGACTGATTAGGTATGATTAAGTGTTTATTATAAACTCATAACCTCAGATGGTGATCAATTTCCAGCAACTTTTGAGAGATTTTTTATCAGCATCTTTCGCGGTGCGTTACCGTTCTTTGTTTTTTTACATTTTGCATGTTCACGTAGTTGACGTCCGTATAAAGTTTCGTTAAGCTTTAGGATATAGGGAAGGTTTTTGCCTGTTTATGATCAGTGAATATTCCATTAGCACGTTTAAATAAGGAATTAACTACACCTTATTTAATAGAATCTAAACTGGAATCGAAATTTAGACACTATTTAGTGTGGCTTAGCTTACGACAGACATTGACAGAAAAAGATTTGTTACCGTGGCGAGTTATACATATGTCGAGGAAAGTAATTGAGTTATCGCCGCGATAATTCGAAAATTGATTTTTGCTTAATTGGTTTAATAACGCCAAATAATTCGTCAACAAAACGTTTACAAATTTTAGGTGGGTGTGAGATGGGTCCAAAGCAAGAGAAACACTTACGCTATAAAAAATAATTTTGATAGAAAAAACCGCTCTAGAGGTAAAAAGTAATTCCAATTTTTTAATGCTATAAATCAAACGTTTTATGTAGGGCTTGTACAATTCTTGTTTAGTAAAGTAACTTATAGCCACTAATAATAGGAAATCTAATCTCAGCGGAGATGCCACCAAATAATGTCTCAAAGAATTGGAATTTATCCCTCTGGTGACTCAATTAGTAATTTACCTCACAGCAGCAAAAATAAAAACCGAAATGTTTTGATGAAAACTGCACAAAGCGTTTTCTGGTATCACATATTTTGATGCACTTTCGATTAAAAAATATTTAGGGAAAATTATTTTATGTAAAATAGAAGAAAATAAGCAAATCCAGCTCATATCTTAACTATTGAATATAACTAAATTTTCAAAAAAAAAAAATAAATTAAAGACCAGATTAGGAGCAATAAATTTCTGTTATTACAAAACTTTTTGATACTTATCAAAATACTTATCAAAACTTATCAAAATTTTTGATCTCTCGTTAAGATATACACAAAAAAAAAAACATTTGGTCTAGGAACCTTTTAAAGTTAACTCAGGATTAATTCTTTATTTTTTTGCTTAAAATTTTTGTTGTTTTTATGTTTCTTAACATTATTATGTAACGAGTTCCAAATCGTGGGCCCTTTCCATGATTAATTTTCCATATTTGTTTTACTTCGAGGAGGGTACGATTTCAGATTACTATTTCGTAAAGTAATTGAAAGGGTGTTAGATAGTTTGAATACTTCAGACATGTAGATAAGGTTAGAGTTGACGCAGAAGTTTAAGTATTGAGCAGTTATGTTTTTATTAATTCTCATCTCGAAAGGAATCCAATTATTTTCTATAACCTTTTCAGTACCGAGATAGTAAGTAGTGGCTTCTTGCCCAGCTGTAAGCGACTTATTAAAATGAATTTTTAATTTACACAGTCTAGAATTCCCATATTTGTCAATTGACTTTGAAGTTGATTAATAACTTTGTAGTCTTTGTTCTACATTCTTCATCTAATTTATGCAGAAATTGCCAGTTTTCTTACGGCAGGTTTGTTGTATTTTGTGTTATCGATCACTGTTGAAATTTTTGAATAATGCTCAGTTATTTCAAAACACTAAGTTCTGAATGAGCTAAAAAATGGGTAAATAAAAAAATAAATATCTATATGCCAGATCTGCTATTAATATGCGAAGTTATGGTTAATTTACCAGAGTGGTTATTCTAGGATGAAGTGCTGTATTGTTGGGTCAACATTTTGGCATTGAATTTCCCCACTATTTTTAGTAGCTAAGCAACGGCTTTTTTAAACTACTAACAAGCTTAAAAGTGCGTTGAAAAATCAGGACCAGAATATTTCTTCGATTAAACTTTGAAGTGTGAATATTTGATCGAAGTTTATTTCTATCATAATTAAATGCTAATAGAGTCTAAGGGAGACTTCTTAGCGCATATTTCTCCAAACTTCTTATAATTTGTTGCCGAAGAAAGTTGAATATGTTCATCTTTTATTGTAGATCGATGTGTCTCATTGCAATTCGACAATCTACTCGGAAATCGATACAAACTTGTTTCTTCGATAAATAACCACGGTTACTCTCCCCGCGGAAAAATTTTTACATTAAAGCAAGTGTTTAAAGATCCAAGTGCGCACAAGTATGTTTCATTTCATGCGGCAGATGAGAGTGATTTAAAACGAGTCATCTTATTAAATGGTGCGAGAGAACTCGTTGCTGTACCAGTATCTTGTAGGTACCATCCTCGAGTAATTCGTGTTTCTAGTCGCCAGCCTGCAAAGATTCTTAATTTGTTTAAGAAAACTGATGTGTCAAAATCGAAACGTAAGTAATTCAATTTTTTTTATGTCTACCGTAAAATTATGGCAGTATATTTCGATTTTTAGAACGCCTCTTATTCAGAATTAAATTATTATAAATAATTAAAAACAATAATAATAATTAGAATAATTAATTTAACTAATTTAATTAATCTAACTCATTAATTAAATTGCATGCGGAAGATTAATGAGATAGTTATGAAGTTTTTCTTTTGATTTCCTTCAAAAAATTTCTGTCAAATTTATACCAAGTTAAAAACATGTGGTTAGCCAACTTTTTCGATTTTACTACGTAAAGAAGCCTATGATGCAAACTGCAACTAGGGAAAGCACATATCCCTTGTAAAAAAACGTAACTTTTCCACCCCAGCAGGTTGAAAGCAAATGTGTAAAGCACAGTTATATGAATACAATCATGAAACATAATATTACAGATCTAATGAAAAAATATATTGTAATTATAAAATACTGCCAAGTATAATAATTTTGTGAAGAACTCATGCTAAATATTAGCATGAGTTCTTCACAAAATTTGATTTGGTACATTTTCATTCTTAGTCAATAAACATAAATTTATTAACTTGCACGTTGAAAAAACTTTTGTTTATTTATCTTTTTGGTGTCGGAAAAAATGATTTTAAGAGGAAATAAAAATAAGAATGATCCACTAAAGCTTTTTGAATCTCCGGCACGAAATTTCTGCTAAATACTTCCAAGAACTGTTTTTTAAAATAAAGCCCTTAAGAAATTTTATCTTAAAGTTTCAATCCGCAAAATTAAAACCTGCGGCGTATTTCAAAAAAGTCAAAATGGAAAATTTATAAAGCCCATAATAATTATAATTCTATTTATAGCTTTCAGTTTTCCAGAGTTTCAGATTTTTAATAATTTATGTTAAATTCGTTTTAAAATTTCAAACTTTCTCCTTAACAAATAGAAGAGAAATTGAATTATTATTTTTAATAAAAATTCACGAAAGTGAATTCATGTAAAAAAATTAGCAACAGATAACACTTCATATAACAACAGGCGAAAGTAATTACATGCAGAATGTTTAAAAAATTTTAATCCGCAAAATCAAGTTTTTGCAAAATGCTTTATTATATACTAGTATAAATTTATTTATTTAAAAATATAACATGTTATTTATGTACTGTTATACACGGATAACTCAGTTCGTAAGACATCTGACTCCCAACCGTGAGGTTCCAGGTTCAAATCTGGGTATCGCCCACTCAGTGTTTGAGTAGCATTTGATTCGATTCGGTGCGAAAAGTTTATGGTTGTCTGGGTGAGCGGTTATTTACCGTGAGCTCAAATGGTAACTTTAAGTACACCAGAGCAAAACCCACGTGACCTTCTAGTAAAATTAGGTCTAAGCTATCTGTTGGCCCCACGTTAAAAGATTCAATTACGTTGGAATGCGTCAGTACATTGTAATATAATAAAGATTACTTATTTTAGATTCTAATTCAATTGAGAGAGAAAGTGAATTTGCTACATGTCCATCTCGATGTACAGAATACTGTTTAACCTCTTGCCCAGACTACTGCTGCTCGCCAAGGGAAAACAATGCATTTTTGAGAAGCAAGAGTAGCTTTATACCGTATGATGAAAACATGGAAGGTATCACTTCGGACCAAGAAGAAAATATTAATGTTGGCATGGAAACCGACGAAAGCAGACGTCAACTATTTGAAGATGATGCGGACAATCAAATAAACGGCTGGTTTTGGTGAAACTTCTAACGTTAGTTTTCGTTAAAATATTGTCATAGCGAAGTTCTTTCAACAGGGTTAACAATCAAAAGAACATCTTCCACTGAAGCATTATGTTAGTGTATAAAAGCAAATCATTACAGAATCACTATAAAGATACGTATAACGTTTATTAATTATTGATGAAGATACGTTACAGCATTGCATTATTATTAATGGAGATTTTCAGATGATCAATCTTCCAAAAAAGAATTTATTCAAAGGAATAAATTTCAGTTTGTCGCTGTTTTGTTTATTTCTTTGTTTTTTTAATTTGTTTTCTTTTAATCTGCTTAAATATAAGTTTCTCTAAAAGCGTTGATCAGAATAGAGAAAAGTGGAGTCGATTAAAATGCAGAATGTTTTGAGTAAAAAATTTTGTTTTTCCCTTGATGTAGACAAGAAGTTATGGAAATTATTAATAAATATTTCCATTTCAAATGAAGAAATAATTCTAGAAGATAAAATTTCATTCAGTTGAAATACCTGATATTTCTGACCAATGAAGGATAATGAGGTTAAATCATTTATCTGTCTTCAAGCTGTTTTACATGATTCTGAAAAGGTGTTAAGTCAGATGATATAAATCAATCCTTTTTGATCTCAGTTTCGTTTCTTCATGTGCAACCAAAGGTTTTGGATAATTTCCCTAAAAACAATAAATACTTATATTTATATCATATTTATATTATATATTTCATATAATTTTAATGTTACTTTTTTATTGTTCAAAATAAGAGAAATTAAATTTCAATATTTAAAGCTAATCGAAAATTAGGAATAAATTAGGCCCAAAATAGTTTTTTTTTTTTCTTTTTTCTTTTTCCTTAACATAAAAATGCTGAAAAGCATAAAATCGTAGCTAAAAACTTTTCAGTTTTTTTGCCATACAGTGAGCCTGCCATACAGTGAGCCGAATGGGTAGTTCGCGATAGGTTGTTTTGCTTCAGAAATCTGTCGTTGAAAATTTTGATGAATGAAAAAAAATAAAAGCACTATTATTTTTATAAGCAAGAGGGAAACTATAATCCAGCCTCACTTATGCCTAATATTTGAACAATAGCAAGAAGGAAAATATATTTTAGCCTCACTTTTGTTTAATTTCTTAACAATTTTGGCCTCCTTAATCCTAATAATGCTTATATTACTCAAAAAAAAAAAAAAATGAAAGGAATCACTCACATGTGTATGAAAAAAGGTAGAGTGCATGATTGTAAACAATGTCAATATGTTTCTTTCACATTCTAATCAAACTTTACTTGTTACATTTCATTTAGTTTTTATCTTTTTATCCGAAACTTTCGAGACTTAGAATATGGTATCTTTATTTTCTTCAGAAATTGTAGCCTCAGTACACTGATAGACGTTATTCTTTTACAAAGAAAATGGTGTATATTTATTTTAGATATATTTTTAATTAATTTGGTTCTAATAGTTTGAAACAATTTGTTTGTATAAAATGAAATATATATGAAAATATTTTTTAAAGAAATTTAATTTAATTTTTTTTTTTTAAATTAGTTAGAACTATTTGTGGTGTCAGTCGCCTTGAGAGTTGAAATCAAATTTATGGAGTTTAAGGCCTTGACGTACTAGCGAACATATTTACATATATCAGTGACATCCAAACTAGTTTTAGCTTTAATAAAATCAATCCATGAATATTCCATTAGCCGTTGAAACTCTATCAGAACGGTTTGAAACGCTATCAGAACGATAAAAAACGGCTTAATGCACAACCCATTGAATAGTAAGTATTTTTTGATCTGCGAAAAAAAGTCGTATCATCTGTACTGCATCAAAGACTTCTTAAAGATTCAGTTAGAAAAACTTTAAGAAAGTTGAATGAAAACTTCACCTTTACTTTAGAAGACGGAAATTTTCACTTAAAGAAATTATCAAAAAGAGATTTTCGGTTTTTGATGATATAGCCAGACGAACATGTTTGTCGCGTTTATTTGAAGCAGTGTTTTTAAGAAAATGTAAACTTTATCATGTCAACAATCATTCTCAGTTTTCCAATGCTGACTTAGCCTAGGATTTCGAAACTTCTTTTGAAGTTTTTTTTCATGAAATTATTAACATAAAGGAAATTCTCGTTTTGTTTCTTTTTTTATCCAAACGTCTTTAAATTTTATTTTTTCATTCCAAACTTTCCTATTGTAAATCATGTGCTTTATATATTCCATTAATATAACATATAAATTTATAAAATGGAATTTTTTTCATAGAGAAATTCAAACAAACATGTAAATAAAAATTAAGGCACTTGTCATGTAAACGCTGTTATAGCTACAAACGTTAAATAGAAGGTTCTATAAAAATGCTGCGTATATAAAGTAGCACAATTATTTCGGAAAAAGTTGCAGATGCATCGGAAGACTTAATGGTTGGCTATGGCGTAGCAGCATTTTGTTATACCTTTTTGTTAATAAAACACCAGTAGCTGTTGCAAGATCACAATTTTTTCTTCGTAGTTAGAACATTCTCAAATATTTTCTTACTGACTTTTAACTTGTGAAAAAACATTCCAATTCAGGATTTAATATCTCAGCGACAACATAACTGTCATAAAATTCTTCCACAACTAAGATTTCTTATCAAAAATTATTTATTGTACGAAGCTAAGAAATGGCATAAAGCAATAATGATAATTTTTAGAAACTTTTTACAGAGAAGCTAAATTACTGGACTTCCTCTTAAATTCAGTTGAGGTTGAAATTGCAAATTGTAGTTAGTTCCTAATCACCTTATAATAGTTTCGTTCATTTTTTTCGCCGAGCTTTTGCTCCTATAGATTTGTGAAGATTAATAGTGCATTAATTGTGTGCCCTTTTTGGTTTTCTTGTTTGTCCTTGCTTTGCACACTTATGAATTTGAAATTTTTTTGAAAATGTAAAACATTGATTTGTTAAATGAACATCAAAGAAAATATTTTTTATAGGTAGCTAAAAACCCGTTGAATTCTCTCGATAAGATCTCTCTCACTAATAATGGAAAAGGTATCAGATTTTCGATCTTTGCATAATTGGATGAGCCGGGTCACCTCAAAGAGAGACTGCTTTTTTGCATTAAACCCATCATTTTGGCAGTTTCAGTCACGGTGTACAAACATGACCAAACTGATCGCAGGTCTTTAATGGTCTAATGAAAGAAAAGCTCAAATCATTGAAATGCTGATCCCTGTTAATTTGCTAAATTGTGAGGTTGATGAAAGTTCGGTATAAACTAATTATGAGATTAAACAGCCGCGGCTGAAATCATAGTAATCAAAAGCATTTTATATAGGCAACTATCCACCATGAGACGTTTTTTAGGAAACTATCCATTATCAAACGTTATACAGGAAACTAGCTACTGTGAAATGTTCAGCGAAATTACTAAGCCGAAAAGAGATAAAAAACGGATGAAAAAACAATTTAAATATCCAAATGAACCTGTCTCAATCTTTTTATGCAAATCACAAAAAAGTATGAAATTAATTTATAAAGGACAAAGATTAAAGACTGATAATAATTCTAGATTTGAAAAGCAAATCACGAAATTTATCATTTCTTATATTAGAAAATCACGAAAACAAATCATTGTTTGTTTTAGAAAATCACGAAACAATCGTTCTTTTTTTTAATCAATTAAAAAATACATTTTTTATTTTAGCAAAATACGAAATAATCATTCTCTGTATTAGCAAATTACGAAATAATCATTCCTTATATTAGCAAATCACGAAATAATCATTCTTTGTATTAGCGAATCACGAAATAATCCTTCATTGTTTTAGCAAAAAAACGGAACAATCGTTTTTTGTTTCAAAAATATTTGTGTTTGTCAACTCAGGCATTAATAAATAAAGAGATAAAACGCATGTCATGAGTTATAAAATTTTTTATTGAGCGACGTTTCAGGAGTCATACTGTTTGTTGCTTAACAAGAGGAAGTTTAAATTGCTTTTATGGGTAGCTGCCCATACTTTGTTTGCATAATCAGTGTAACAATGTTGAAAAATGAAGTTGTTTCAGCAGAATTTTTTGTTGAATATATTATAATTCCTATGATTTTTAATATTTTGATTTTATTAGAGCAATGTGCTTTACCCAAGAAAGATTTTTGTCAATTAAAACACAAAAAAATTTGTAACAACTCTCCTTTAAATTTTAGTATTGCCAATTATTATAGGAAATGCCTCTGTTAACATATTTTTCTTTTTCTTCGGATAAAAAGCGTATATTTAGTTTTTGATACATTAAGTAACTTGTTACATTTACACTATTGTCCAATCTCTTTAAAGAGTGTTCGTTACAGTAAATGCATCATTTATATTGTGATTAGCTGTGAATAAGTTAGTATCGTCTGCAACACAATAAAATTAAAATTGCTGAGTCATGTAAATGGTTTGTGTATATAAGAAATAGAAGTCTCGATCTCTGAGGTACAGCAAAAGTAATTTCAATGAAATTAATAAATTTATTTTTATATGAAATGCCTCCCTTGAAAGGGGGCGTATGTTCGAAGCAGCAGCAATATTTCCCTAACAGCCTTACGGTAAGTGTACTACAAAGTTTTATATTTCTTGTTCATCTCTGCTACTAGGAAATTTTCAATGCACTCATTTTTATAATTTGAATTGAGTAGAAGATTCGTTCTCTTTGTTTGCATAACTTGTTCCAAAACTGAATTTTACAGGCTCAACCAAATCAACCTCTCTTTGCTTTTTCCCTGTAACTACCACACGTATTTAAATGTCGTGGCGCAAACTCCGAAGTATACTTTTTCGCTCTCAGGGGACGCAGCAGAAGATATAGTAGCCTGATAAACAATATTTTTTGCCAGACAATTTTTATTCAGGGGATAATTTTTATTATCAGTGCAATTACACATGCGGTCGATTCCCTGTATTTTGGAGTTTAGAATTTGCTTGTTATGTGAAGTTATAATATTTTTTACATTTGGCATACAAATGTAGCTTACTTTTATGTTGTTTTTAATAAAAATTGTTCTGAAAATGTGGTTGGGCGGGAAATGTTTGTCAATGAGATTTAGGAAATTTTTGGCTATATTTGTTGATACTGTTTTGCTGTAAGGGGGATTAAACCAAATGATTTTTCGTGGTCGATTCATTCTTGATGGTTTGTTGGGGTGTATAAATTTGAGTTAGGAATTATGTCCACTTCGTTTAAGGGCTTCTTCAAATTGTGGTTTACTTTTGTGAAATATTTCATGGTTTGATGAAAGCTTCGAAAGGCGTTTTTCGATGGATTTTGGAATATCTTTCAATACATTAGGTGGGTGATTTGATTCGATATGAACGTAGGTTAGTAAATTTTCTGGCTTTACGAAGGGATTATATGTTCCATTATTAAGATTTAGAGTTATATCAAGAAAATTAACTAGTTTAATATTACATTGGATTTCGATTTCTAAGCCATTTTTTTAAAATATTTTTTGAATACGTTTTTTAAGCATTTCAGATTTTTGTCCACTTTTGTTTTCCAATATGGCAAGACCATCATCCCGATATAACCCAATATTTTTTAGTGGGATAACTTGTTCTAGTTGTTTTAAAATAAAATTTCCTGCAAGTTCGCATACTTCTGCGCCATCATAAGTCCCCATTTTTACATCAAACAAGCCGTCTGTTTTCTTGATCCATGTTGCATCTTTGTTAAACAATAATGACTTACGGGAATGTAATATAATTTTTCTTTCTTGGGTTGATAAACTTTTGTATTTTACTGCAAATTTTAATGCGTTACTTAGTAAATTTTGTGAAATTGAGGGATAAAAGTCTTTGATATCGAATGTTATGAAGGTCTTAGAAGTTTTGTTTGGGATATTCGAGTACCAATTGAGAGCATTGTCTATTTTTTTTCCATTGACATGTCTTAACAGTATTTCGAAGGGAAACGTTTAGTTTGTCTAGGATAATTTTGCTAATGCGTTTTTTGCGGGGTTAATGAGTCTTACTGTATGGTTATTTTCGAAATTTGTTTTATGATTCTTTAATGTAATGAAAGACTGGTTTTTTTCCATTGATTAGCATCGTTGTTAGTTAATAAATTTTTACCAACCTTGTTGATTATTTCGTTTACATTTGGGCGGCACTTTTTATATTTAGCTGTTATTGCGTTACTTAAAAGATTTTCGTATTTTTCAGCTGATAATTCGTACATGTTCGAAGTTTTGTCTGCAGGTGTAAAAGTTTTATTGGATTTTCTTAATTTTTGTATATTGTGTTTTAATTTATTTTGGAATTGGCTATTAATTTGACGAAGTTTTATATTCTTCAAAATATCAAACAGGTCGTTTTCAAATGGTAAAAGTTCTTTCACAGGGGGTGGCGTTTTGAATTATTTTAAATTGTATAGAATTTTTGAATTAATTTCAGTACCTTTTCCGATGTGCAAGGCTTTCCATCGCATGCGTTTGATGAATTGCTCTGTTTTTTCTAATAACTTTGCTTTATATACTTTTTCCGTTGGTAT
>JAUZNK010060720.1:0-14938 GCA_035046665.1 Euphysa ruthae
TATATATAAACATGTAAGGTGAAGCTGTTATAAAGTATATAGAAATTCATCAATAAGCTTTTGTCAAATATAACTAGAAATAAAAAATTAATTGTGATATGATCTTTTCTCACTAAAATGATTGAGCTAATTTTTTTTAAATGTATTTTTAAGGTTATTCAGTAAAACTAAAGTAGAGGAAAAAAACTTACGTTCCCATGTGTCTGTATTTTTCTCGTCTTCGTCTTCTCCTTTTACACAATATCCACCGATGATTTGATGAATAAGCGCTGGGCTAATTTTTTCAAATTTGGCTGCATCGAGAAAACTTCCTTCAAATACATGAAAAACTGTTAAAAGATCATCAGCAGAATAACACTAAAATAACAAGATATTGTATACTCCTAATTGCACAGAATAGCACTAAATTATCAATGTAGTTTTTCTTAATTGTCCATAACAGCACTAAAATAAAAAATTATTGTGAATTTTTAATTTCACGCGTTTGACTGTAAAATAACAAACTATTGCATACTCATAATTTCAGATTTACTCTGCTGCTATCTCAATATGCTTTATTCTTGCAATATATTATTACATTTCTTTTAAATTATACATTAGCTTTAACTCTGAATAGCTTGAATATTTATAAAATAAAATTTTATCATAAATTCCTGTTAAATATAAAAAATTTCTTAGAGAGATAGAAATCTTTAGCCCTTTTCTGAATTGGAATTTTTTTATTCACTCTAAGTGGACTTTGGGCGGACAAAAACAAGTGCAAAACTCAGTAGATCCACTCCGTTTCCTTTTTTTTTTTTCTAACTATGTTTTAACATAGACCATAACACTAATTTTCTCCAAGAAAAACTTCTTTTTCTGGAAATTTTAAGACCATTTCTTAGAAAATTTTAAAAATGGAAAATTTTATTTGAATTTCTAAAAATTTTGACTGCCATTTTTTAACTGTTCAAACATTATTAATAAAGAAATATGATAAAATATGCACAAATTTAGCTAGTGAAAAAAAACTTCCTTACTATCGAGAATTTTTTGCAGTAAAGCTCGTAAAAAGTAAGAAATTGATTTCTCATGCATGCTATACATTATAGTAAGGATATATCCAAACATGTTGATGATTTAAGATCTAGAGGCAGTTTCCAGGATATAACAAAAATCTTCACATAAAGTTCAATAACAGCCAACAAATACCGTTGTTTATTCTCAAACTTATTTAGTATAAATATTTACTGAGAGGTCTTTGAGCATTTAAAAAAAAATATATATATTTTTAGCATTTATTTGTGGCAGAATAAATACTTACTTACAAAATGTTATTTAGAATCCATTTATCTCTTTGTTTCGTAAATCCAAATACTTTAAAATTCATAGCTGGAATTTCTTATCTCTCGGGTATTATTATTATCTCTCGGGTATTATTATTATGTCTCGGGTGTTATTATTATCTCTCGGGTATTATTATTATCTCTCGGGTATTATTATTATCTCTCGGGAATTATTATTATCTCTCGGGTATTATTATTATCTCTCGGGTATTATTATTATCTCTTGGGTATTATTATTATCTCTCGGGTATTATTATTATCTCTCGGGTATTATTATTATCCATGAATACTTTTACAGGATTATACCTTTTCAGCCAAAATATAATAGCTTCCATAAATAATAGTTCCTGATATCCTAACAAAATATTTATTTTAAAATATCAATAAAATTAAAGTTTAAAATAAAATAAAAATTATATAAAACGTGAAAGAAAAAAAGTGCCAAGAAAATCATAATTGAAATCACAAATTCAAACCTGAATTATTGAAGAGAGAATTATCCAAAAAAAATGATGGAGTGATAAAATTGAAAAACAGGAGAAACAAAATTTATAAAATGTAAAATGTCCACTGTGACGCAATGCGACACAATAATAAACTAATTAGAGAACAAAAATGGCACTACTATTATTATTGGTTCTATGATCTATGAAAATATAACATCTGATATGTCTCATCAATACTTCATATCAGACACTAACAGTAAACCAGGACCTGCAGCATATAATTTCTAAAAGATGAGTTGGTCTAGAAACAAATTTTTTGATTTTTCTCAAGAAAATTTGTCAAAAAAATCTTTGCAGTTTCTACCAATAATACCGTAACAACCTTTTTAAAATTGATTTTACCATGTCAAAAATAACTGAATCTAGTTACAAGCTAAAACAAAATATAATCATATAAGCTATATAATACTGAAACTAGTTTCTGTGTTTGTTTTTTTTTTAAATTTCTACATCAAATTGTTGTGAACGATATGATATATAAAACTTTGGTCTTTATCTCTACCTCAATGTGGAGCATAACAGAAGTGGAACTATTAAGCAAATGAACTTTTGGTCTATGTTTTTGTTTAGTTACTTTTATTCAAACGAAAGGCCACACGTTTTTTACCAGTACTGTATGATTTTAAGAAAATAATTCTACTTCACTGAATGAATACCTGTTAAAACGAATGGCAATATTTTTATAAATATGGAAGCTAAAACTCTTGAACAATTTCTTTTTATTCTTGGCACTTTCGAATGGTGCAATTTCAACACGCAAGACTTTGGAAAAAGAGGAAAGAACTACAGTAACCTTTACAATGAAACATCAAGTAAGATTGCTAATTCTTTAATAAGATTTTTACATTTGCTTTTTACTTTAGGTTTATTATGTTTTTACTATATCTTTATCTATTCAGAATGTTTACTATCACTAACATACTTTTTAAATGGGTGTTTTATTCAGTGAAAAACATTTTGTTTCTTAACTGAATGAGATAAAACTTTCTGATAATGTAGGTTGAAATGCAAATGATCAATACCAATTGCAGAGCTGCACTGTCTAATTCACATATCTGCATAAGCACATTCAAATTCAAAACAATATCAAAAACAGAGATGTAAGGTGCACACAATATGCAAAACCGATCTTTTAAAAAACTAATTTTTTGATAAGATTTCTCATCCTTGGAATTTTTGGAACAAAATTTGATGAAAAGAAAAAGAAATATTAACAGAAAAGAAAGATCAGAAAATATTAAAAAAAAAAATCATATACACAAGTACGCTCTTTGAAGTGGCCTTATCCTTATACCTTTTTATATTTTTAAAATATTTTTTCCCACCTCCCTTCTTTCAGAGGCTACATACTTTTTCAATGTTCCTTACATTAATAATAATAAACAGAAAACAAAATTATTTAAATAACCTCACATTTTTGAAGAACATAAAACTTAACAAAATAAAAAGCCTTAATCATAGAAAGGCAAAGTGAAACCTTGAAAGTCTGTTCTAACCAATAAGCTAAAATCTCAAAAAATGTGTAAAGATTGATCTCCAAATTACAACCTCCCCATAAGAACCTAGTAGTGAGCTAAAAATAAAAAGCTCTAGTATTTTTGGAATAGGTACTTGATAGTATCAAATATATAAACTCTCTGATCGAGTTTAATGAAGCTGTTAAAATTTAGAAATCTCAAAACTGTCCTATTTGACTCTGTAAGGAATTTTTAAATTCATTTATCTTAATGTGAGCCTATAGTTCATATTTATTTATAATTATTCATTTAATTATATAATTATATTTATTTATAACTATCTTGTAAATATAAATATTGTTTTTTTTGCTATAATTTGTTTATTTTGTTTAACTAGGTTTGTACCTAACGAAGCAAAACAATAATGTTTTTAAAAGATGTGTAGTTTTAAAAGTAGCCTTTGAAAAACAAGTTAATACCTTTCCATTGACTTTTCTTTTTGACTTGTGGAATAATGCCAAAAAATGTATTAAACAGACATATGGCTACAAAATTAGCTTTTTTTATATATAAGAAAAACAAGTTTGTACTGTTTCTTCAAATTTCTTTGATACTTTTCTGATTTATGTTCTAGGGGACTTAGATTTATTTATTTTAGCCTTGACTTTATGAGCAGAAATCTTTTCTAGGACCAAATTGAATGTAAAGTGTAATAAGGTGATCAAAGATTTATGATTTTTTTGAAGTTTTTCTCTGATGAAATTTTTTCATCTTGGTTTTTATTTCACCTTTAGTGGATTCACTATTTTTAATACTTTTACGCTAAAAAAAAAAAAAAAAAAAAAACATAAAAGCTGCTACACACTTTTGTTACATTACAACATCTACTAATGTATAAGTATATTTATATATTATATATGATTATATAAGATTAAATTTTACAAACTAATATATGCTATGAAAAATTGCAGCTTAGGTTTTATAGCATCAAACACTATTGAATTTGAATTTATTTTTGAAAGTCGTTGAAAGTTTGAAATATTTATAAGCACAGCAGTTTGTGAAGTCACAGAAAATCAATTCTACTTTAGTAAAAATTTCAATAACATCATGGGTCACAGTCCAAAGTCCACTTCTATTTTTACCCTTAACAAATTTGTTTTTATCTTTGGTTTGATCTTGATAACTTTTCCACCTTTTAAAAGAATAACTATTTATAAGTACCAAGCTTCTATTGCCATGATTTAGAAATTTGGTACGATAAAACGTACCAAAGACATAGCCGCTCAAATAAGCAATTGATTCCTTATCTTTTTGTGAAAAATAACAAAACACAAGCAAGCTAACAAATAATTAGCTATTTCAAAACCAAGACGTTTAATACCTTTTTTAGATAGAATTTGATTGAATATTTTGATTTACTAAATTGTAAAAATGAGGATAAAATTTTTCTGCATCAACATTGAATCCTACAATAAGAAGTTCGATGGCAGAAAAAACACGACTAAACATTTCCCAGAAAGTAACTCAATTGAAGTGGTGGTAAATTTGTTTTGTATAAAAAGGAAGATAGCACTCACCAACTACTGAAAAACCATCAACACTCTTAAAGGATTTAAAGTCACAAGCGACAAGATCGAAATTTGGTTTGAGTTTTTTTTTGTTGAATGTTTTGTATTCCAATGAAATTTAATTTTAATCAATTTTTTTGTAATTTCTACATATTTTGTGTTTTGATGTGTAGTTTACTGGACTTTTATCAACTTTGTTTACTCAAGTTATAAACTATCAATAATTATATTAAATGTCAGATTTTTAAAACATTTTTACCAAAACCAATAAATATTTAAAACCAGTTTTCTGAAAACGCAAAAACATAAAATAAAAAAACTAAATAACGGTTTTAAAAAATTCCATACATTATAAACATGGAATGTTATTATTAACAGCTATTTAAATTGAAATGTTAATTAATAACAGAAACCATAGATTGTTAATAACAAAAACAACATAATTAAATTAAATGGCTTAAACTTTTTTACTATAGCAGATGATTTTATTTTTTATCTGTAGCGCTTTTAAGTACTTTGGGAATTGTTTATTTCAATTGACCTTTCTCACTGCAAACTAGACTTTCGAAAATTTACACTTAACATAATATGACCATAATAGCACCAGACAATATTATTGCCTGGTGTTAGTCAAAAGAAATAAGAAACAGAAAATAAAGAATTAACCTTTAAATTTTACAAATGAATTTTTAATCTCAAAAAAATTTCTTGTACCAACATATCATGCACAAGGCCAAAGATTTACTTAGGGAATATACCACATTTTTTAAAGTGAAGAGAGATTCTATTTTTGAAAATTACAAATTCACAAAGGTCCACAGCTTTATTTCTATAATCGCTATGTAATTAAACTCAGTCAAAAAAATGTTTCCAATTTTAAATTTAAAAGTGGAGTCTTACAAATCAAATGTGGGGGCCAGCTTCATTAACCACCTACTGATTACGGCACTGCACCATAAGCAGCTAACGAAAATAAACATACAAATCACATACCTTATCAAATGCCGAAATACTTCTTCTTTTTCTAGTATTTTCAACAACAATACTTCTTCTTCTACGATGGTTATGTCCTTCATGTAAAGTTGATTCAACCCCTCCAATATTAAGTTTCTCTACAATAGCTTCAAAATTAGCATGACTTAAATGAGTTTCGTTTCCAAAGGTTTGAAAAATATTATTGACAAAATATTCTTCTGATGGTAAGTCATGTACTTCATATGTTATGCAATGTTTTCCCAACAATTTATGAATAATAGCAGCAGTAACAAATTCAAAGTCGCCCTCGCTAAATCTATGTGGTGATACCTCAGCTGTGGTGATAACATGATGTGCATGAAAACACTAAGTTAAAAAAAAATTATCAATGCTTTACTGTCAAGGATCCAGAGACAACAATAATTTGTTTAGAGAGTTTGAAAAGTTTGAGCACTGAAATTACAGATGCTAAGATAAGAGAGTTAAAGTAAATGGGGGCAAACTTAACTTTATAATATTAAAAAGAAGTGCATGAAAATATCTTTTTCATTGCAAATAAACTAACTAAATTAAAATTTTCCAAAGGCAAATACTTTCTTGCTTAGAGTTTAAAATCCATGTTTTTATTACCAAATGCTTATCCAAGCAGATTTTTTGTTTACGCACATGAACTGTCCTAAAGCAACAAATAAACAATCTTCTTCTAAAGTAAGATATGAAAAGTCAGCAAAAAACAGGTAATTGTTTTAATTGTTAATTAGTTAATGTTAAAAAAAGCCGAGATGATTGCGGTAGAATCTTAACGAAATAAACAATTGAAAATCCAGTTTATAACATAAATGTTCAAGTATTTTATTAAAGTTGTTGTTTATTTTTAGATGGTTGAAAGTATGTTATCAGAACACAGCCATAAGGAAACAGCAAGAGTTGATGTTGGAGAATATAATAGTCAATGTGAAATTGCCATACAAACAGATAAAATTATTCAAAAGGATGTACAAACAAATTGGGCTATGCTACAGCCATTGTTCCATTTCTGTTTAAAATGTAAAACACCAGCATATAACAAAAATTTCCACACAAGGAAGTGCTTTAGTAGTGTAACTATCGTGTACGCAGAAACACACAACAATATGGCATTTGCAACCGTTACTAAACCGTCTTCACAAAAGAAGTTTAATGATAACAGCTGGCATAGTCTTTACAGGCTTGATATATCAATGTGTAAAAGAAGCACTCAGTGTTGCAAACATAAAATTTATTGGGAAAACTCAGTTTAATCAAGTTTAAAAAAGTATTCTGTTTTCAACTATAAGTTGTTTAAAATTTCCCAAGAACTTTCAGTAACACAGTTAAGAGCCCAAATATTTGTCCTTTTGATGTTTGGCTTCGGCAAAAAATTAAAAAACAAACTGATGTCAACTGCAAAACAAAAAGACTGTGGTGGTCTTAACAACTGGATAAGATAAAATCTACACCTAATCACTTTTGATGGGCTTGTGCTACATGTGTCAGTGATTTGCTACACGAAAAATAGATATTAAAATTAAAAGACTTGCTCATACTGTTGTTTCTAGTAAAAATATATGGTTAGTAATAAGATTTTTAAAAGACTGTTAAAGTTTTCATATTTTATATATAAACGAAGAAAGCCAAAGCTTTTTAATTCTTATTTTTTTTAATCTATTTCATCATTACGAACTGAAAATGAAACATATACATTGTCATTCTCTGGAAATATTTTCCTTATTGCTCAAATGACACATTTCTGCACCCTTTACCGAGCCAGCCGTAAACTCACCAATCAAACTGCTTATATGCAGCAAAACTATAAGGGTGATAATAGCATGTCTCATGGTTATCACCTCGTAGGTTGTGGATTGTTGCCAATACTTGCCTAAACTAACTTCTCAAAAGCATACCAATGAAAAATCATCAGCCTATGTAATACACTCATTTCCTAATAACAAAAAACAGTAGATGTCATATGTCATATATTCTTGTTACAGTTAATACATATTACAATTATATTAATATAATTAATTGTAATATCACATGTTTTTATCACACAACCTACCCCTTTGGCACATATTTAATATTCTCAAAAAGTGTAGCTGACAAAAAAATTTTAATTTCACTATTTTCTTTGTTTGATTTTTTAATAAATATTCTCATATTTATATGCAGGACTTCAATTTGGCTCCAACATGTATGGAGTAAACCCATTCAATTTTTCTTTGATACCAGAATGACCATCCGAACAATTACTGTTATCATTTAACATTTGTGTAGATTTTTTAATGAGAATGTTTGTTATCATAAAATTCTTCACAATAGCATATGTCACACAAGAATCTTTTTTGGAAGGTTTTTTTACTGATAATTTAATCCAAAATGATGGTTTTTGTTCTGGATTTTAATAGCCTTCTTGACAAAATATCAAAATGAAATTTTTTATATGTGTTCATATATCTATCTGAAAACAACCTTTTCTAAAAAGTCGAAAATTTGAGTAAAATTCCACTTTAAATTTCATCACTGTTCAAACCAGAAAGAAAAACACCCTGATACATAAAAAAATCATGAAACAATAAGAAATTCTGCACATGTGCGACACAAGAAGTGATCTATATATCTAATAATAACAAAGGTAACAAAGCAAGTAGAGCTCACTGAATTTTCTGAAGTTTCTCTTTCTACACTTGCAATGTTTTCTCCAAGCTTTCGATTTCTACTTTCATTCGACTCTTTTTCACTTCAATGCATTAGCTTTGACTGTACTTGAAAAGGCTACCCTTCTTCCACAATTTGATTTTAGGAAAGACATGTGCAGATTTCAATGACACTTTACTTCACTATCTTAAAAGGATTTTAATCAACTTCTCCAAGTCACCAAAGTACATAAAAATCATCAGCAAGTCTGATATTAAGCTTAAGGAAAGGAACAAGTATGCTATAAAAAGGACATCAATATGACATAAAAGTCATTGTTACTTTTTGCACTATCATGTCAGCTTTAGAGTTCACCCGCTCCATAAAATATTGTAAGATATCACTTGCTATACTGTGATTCCTAGCCGCAATAAATTTTGCTGAGGATTTCATATTAACTTCTGCAGCTTTCAGATCGCTGATAAGGTTAAAGTTAAAGGGAATCATCAGTATATTGCCTACTGCTTCTAAAGTGTTTGAAAAGATTCTCTTTTTCAGCAAATATGCATAACTGATTTTTTTTAAGATTAAATTTTTCACCTTTTTTGTGGTTTTTGAAAAGATAGAAAAGAATTTTTAGATTCGATTCTAATTGATTTGTCTAAAAGCGTACGACAGCATATCTTACAATCTTCTCGTGGCTAAACTTTCTGCATATGGGTTTTCTCACAATAATCTGAGACTTATAAAAAACTACATCTCTTCCAGGAAACAAAAAGTGAAACTGGGCTCAATGTTCAGTGAGTGGCCAGAAGTTATGCAAGGCTCCATTCTTAGCCACTTTTAATATTTTCTTTGTTATACTTGAATCTGAGATTCACTTCTTTTTAAAGCTTGTTTTTTCAGGAATACCCTTCCCACTGACTTAAAAAATTCTCTCTCTATTTTTTGTTTTAAAAACTGGTTAAAAGGCAGGTTTTTAAATTTAGTCGCTATATTTGCAATTAATTTCTCTAGTACACTGATAAAAAAATTTAATGGCTTAAATGCTAATTTAAATAGTATATTTTTTTCTAGCTATGTAATTTTACGAATGTGAAATAAAGATTATTGATTGATTGATCTATCTTTCTGGCTGGCTTCACAGTACTGCTGCTGGATCCAACCGCTGAAGCATCATTGGACTCAATACTTTTCTTAAAAAATTCCTCAATGTTTGCAATCCCATATTTGAAAATACAAATGAGTTTTCAAACACAGTTTACATCAAACCTGGTGGAGATTTTTTAGAAGGAAAATGGAAAATTATTTTCAGAAAATTCATACATGAGTTAAAATTATCAATGAAAATATTAAGACTCCAAATAGTTCTCCCTGACTTGGATAACTATTAAAAAAAAAAATTCCTGACTTTTTTAGTTTTTCCCTGACTTTTCCTGAAAATGGCTAACTTCCAAGGCTATCCAGGTTCTCTATAAACCCTGAATTATAAAGCTAAACAAAAAATAAAAAATAAATTTCTTCTTTTTTTCTGCAAATAAGACAGGTATCTATTTTCTTGAATAAATTTTATAGCAAAACAAATGCATGCACTCTTTTGACTGTCCAATTTAGGAAAACAAAACCTACACTAAATGATACCAGCTAAAACCTCAATATTTTAACAATTTTAACTGTTTCGAAAAAATTCAACCCAGATAATGGAGTATGAAACTTCCAAAATTGAAAAATGCTAATTAAGAATTGTGCGGATAAGTAATAAGCCCTGTTCAAGCAAACAATCACTAAATATAGCTATCACGCATGTCTAAAATTTATTATTGTTTGATTCAACAATTAAGCAACTAAATTCATTTAGATACGCAAGTTTTAATTAAAAACTTGTACTTCTGTCAGATATTATATCCATGGTTCTAGAAAGTATCAAAAAGAGCAACAAACTTTCCAAATTTTGTGAACAAATTTTGATTAAATTCTTAGTTATAAATTTTCATGAAAAGTCTTTTTAAAAGTTGAATAACGGAATATTTGTACTTGTATTCATTATTCCTATTAAATTTCTTAAATATCATTCAAACTAGCATTTTACTCCAATTTGAGGAGAAATTCTTCCATGATACACTTCAAAACATTTACTTTATCATTGAGAAATTGAACCAAATATTACATGTAATCACTATAAGGGTATTGATAAAAGATTTAAGTCTTCCAAAAGATTTTGTCTGTTGGTTTTGTGGATAGACATTTCAAACAATTTCCCATCGTCGTCGATGGCATAAAACAGAATAAGAGAAATAAATTTTATTGATAAAAAATAAAATAAAAGTTTAAAATTTCGTGTGAATGTTAAAAATTTAATACCTCTTCAGATTTATCAGCAAAACTTTTGGTTGTTGAGTTTATATCTTCAAGAATATGTATTAACTGTTCTTCATCAAGTTTGATACCACCATATTTGCTTATAAAAGCATTAAAGCCTGCAGTTGCTTCATTCAAAATACGACTTGTGTAGTTTTTGCACAAAGAAATATTCTTTTGATGAGCAGTTAACAGATAAGTCAATACAGGAAATATTTCGAGAACTTCGTGTTCGTCTAATGTCTTATTAGAAGTATACTTCAACGATTCGTATAATATTTCTGGGGTTAAGCACTGAAATGAAACAAATATTTAAATGCTCATATCTAAAAGAAATATCTAAAATCCGAATGTGACGTGAAGTGTTTAAATTTTAGTATTTCTTAGTTTTCACACATAATAAAACTCTTTAACATAATAATTAAAACAAAAGTTTCTGATAACTGACCACTATTTTGATATAATGAGCAACAGGGCATAGATTAGAGAAGGGACAGAGAAATCATAATAACAGTATTTATAATATCAAAATTTCAATAAAACTAACCAGGTGGATTATATAGCTAGTAACCCAAAGCTTCTTTATAGTTATTATATATAATTTATATTTATTATTTTTTTTTTTTAATTATTATTATTTTTTCCTTTTTAACCAATAAATATATAATTTTGTTTAAAAACTGATAACTGATAATTTAAATAGTAAGTGGTTGATAGGAGGGAGTCACTCATAGAGCAAGAGCTGACCAAAATGAGCGACTTCGGTTTTTTTAAGACATCGTAAAACGCGATATTAATTATGAAAATATAATGCAACAAACTTTGATTAAAAAATTATTCAGTACAAATAACTTTACAAAATAGTCTTAAATTGGGTATTGTTTAAATCAAGAATTGATTCATATTGATGAAAATTTATAGATTTAATAGAGAATAATCTATAGATTTCCATCAGAGATTTGTTACATTCAGCAGCAAATTGAAATCTTATTGGGTGTTTACCATATTTTACTGTTTTAAATGATGGTAGAGCTAGTTTTCTATTAATAACGCCAGAGGTAAAATAATTATGAGTATAGAGACTCACAGAAAAGTAATTAGATAGCAATACCGAACATTGTTGGTAGTTCCAACAAGATCTATTCTGATCTCAAATCTGGCAGCAACAACTAATATGTGAATGAAAAAAAAAAGAAAAATAAATAAAATAAATGATATTATTATTAAAGTAATGACACATTTTTGAAAACATGCTATTTGATCTAAGTTTTTTTAATTAGTTTATTAATAGTTTTGATGGAAGATTTAAAACCATTTATTGTTACAAACTGTTCACAGTTTTTTGAATAAGAAGAAAAAAAACTTTTTATAACATCACAAGCACCATAATATTCAAGTTTGGAGATAAGAATATCATGATCAAATGCTTTTTGAAGATTGATAAATATTCCACATGCAAAATGCCTGTGTATAATGCTTCACGTATGTAAAGGTAGATATGCTTCTTTATTTGATATTTCTATAAATAATGATGTAAATTGCTGTATATATTTTTAATTTAATAAATTATTAATGCTATTTTTCAATTATTAATATTGATATAATTTTAATATTTACTGATATAACAAATGACTACCAAAATTATCTGACAAAAGTCAAATAACTCTTTTGTTTGATTAAATTTCAAAATCTGGTTATGAAAAAACAAAAACTCATCATAAAAATAAAGATAGCAAAAATATTATCTGTCAATGATGCTTTCTGGCCATTACCATAAAAGTAACAAAAACATTGTACCATGTCAATGCTATTTTCTGACCATAACCATAAAAATAATGTTTCTGATGACTACCAAAAAATCTTTTTTAATCTGGAATCAAACAAACATCAATACAACAATATTTTTCACATACATAACTAAAACAGTGATGCTTTATTCTGATATTGACCAAAACAGCAGTGCTGCGTTCTGGTCATGACCAAAAAACATTTTTTTTTTTTTTTTTTGGTTTTTCAATTACATATACAAATGTTATAATTAGTTGAAAATTATCACTTATGGGTAGAATAAAACTGTGTTAGCTTTTCTTTTTTTATTATTATATTATATTGTTTTTTGGTTGTAGAGAAAATAAAACAGTTATAGCCAAATTGTTATTTTGTTCATTTCCACTGATGTTGAAGCTTGAAGTTGAAAATCCCCATGAATCGCAATGTTAATGATAGCTCAGCTGCTGCCTAATGCTGTTCCAAAGATTAAAGAAATTATTTTTAATAAATAAACAAGAAAATATATAATAAGATGACAAAAAATTTTTATATGCAACATGGGAAAGGCCATTTTAAATTTTATTGGTTAGGTAACCAGGCTGCTTTAGTGTTTGAATAATCTATCCTTTAAATCAAACTCTATGGCTGAATACCATTTACTTTGAGACAATAATTTTCAAACATGCAACAAACTTGAAACAAGTTTTTTTTAAAAAACAACAGCTTCATATGATTTTTTACGGAAGAGTTAATTTTGAATCTTGTGTAGCTACCATCTATGTGTGTTTAAAAATGAAAGAGGTACTTGAAATAGAAATAGCGCCTCCGTACACAAACTCGAAAAGAAACGCGCACACCTCTTTCTATGTAAGTTTCAATCTTACCGAGAAGTTAGAAGTTCAATATAAAGTGATCAAAACGGATGTGGAACAAACGTGGCTTGGATACTCTCGGAATTACCCGTGAAATGAGAAAAAAAGTTTTTACTCGAAAATAATGAAACCAATACAAAGTTTAGTTATTTGAAAGCAAAAATTAGATTGATAACTTGAAGAAATATATCTTTATACAAACTCTTAAACTATAGATATCATGTATGGTGTAAAATTTATCCAAGACATTTAAATTCTTAAAAAGATTTAAACAAAATGTTGCTTCTTTTTAAAGTGACGTTTCCGTAAAAAAATTGTTTCTAAGCTCTTTTCAATATGCAGTTGTTTGTTTTTCTTTTATAAATTTATAGCCTTTTCCATGTATTATACCAGTAACAGCGTGACAGGACCAAGAAAAAAGAAAGTTGGGAGAACAATACACATGCCAAACTGTTTGAGATAATCCCAGATCATTTGTAGTTTAGAAAATTCATCTACTGATAACATGCTTTGTAAATCATTGGCAAAAAAGAAACAACTTTACACTAAGCAGGGTCAGTGGGAAACCCAAATTCGTCACAATTTTAGATTTTTTTTTTTTTTTTTTTCAATTAAATGGATATAACGCAGAATTGCAATGTATTATTTTTAAAAAAAAACCGCATTAAGTTCCAGGAAGACAGCGCAACAGTTGAGATACGGCAACTTTCTTGTATGGTTACATTATGTCATTTCAAACGAGTTGCGAAACGAAGATGGCGGCCAGGGAGTTCTCGGTTTTAAAATTTTAAAAGTATGTCTATAAAGGTAATATTGACCCAAAAAAAATAGCTGTCTTGCAACTTAAATTGCAAGATTTTTGATTTCGCTAGAATTAATCTGAGCGTTTTTATGCTTCATATTGGGATTAATTACCTTTTTTCCCTAAATTGACACCATGATCATGACCCTAGAATGCTATGTGCGGTTTTTTTACACCAAATGACTATATAACTAATTCTTGATCATTATTATTTGCAATATATAAATATTAAAAACTCTTAAAAAAAACCTTTTTAAAAAATATATCTTTGTAACAGTCTTGATGTATCTTTGTAACAGTCTTGATGTATGTTTGTAATTAAGCTATTCATTTTTTATAAACATAAATTCATTAGATTTCGATATTTTTGTTTTAAATATTTTTATCTTAAACTTCAAGCTGAAATTCTGCTATCATTTCTTCTGCAGTAGTCAGTTTTAGTATGAAAATCTATAAAAGTTATTTTTATTAAAAAAAAAATTCTTCTTGTTGTCTTAATAATTAAAAATTTTATTATTTGACATGAGCTGGTCGACAAATGGATATTATCGTAACTTTTTAATAAAAAACGTTTTTTAACACAGCATAATATTCGAACAACTTTCTACTCGCAGCAGACGTTACGCAATTTACTTTCGCATCCAAAAGAC
>JAUZNK010060731.1:0-14938 GCA_035046665.1 Euphysa ruthae
TATATATATATCCATAATGAAATTTAAAAAAAAAAATCTAAGAAAATTGAAACTTATCCATCACACTGAGATAAATAAAATGAAAAATTTCTTGCGAGATAGTTGTTTTTTGTTGTTGTTTTTTAATAGGTTTGTCTAGACAAACCTATTAAACTTATTAAAAAAAAAACAAATCTATTTAAAGGAAGCTGAAAGTGCCCTTCTAAACGGTAATTTTTCTTTACTTATCCGTTTTTCTAATTGGCAGCATTTACATAATTCTGAAATTGTGGTCACTGATTGTAGACATATTAAAGCTAATCAATTAAGATCAGCACCACTCATATTTTTAAATCGATTTGGAAAAATAAAAGGGGAAGTTTTTGGCAGCTAGTAAATGATATTGTCAATTCCTTGCCATTTGAATAAAAACTTTTGTTAAAATGTACGTTATAATCTTGATTCTAACTGTATCTCTTATGACAAATTGTGAGAAATTCAAATGTTCTGACGGACCGCCAGGTAGATTTTGTGGAAAAGAATTAAAAAGAGTATATCACTGTCATCAAAATAGCGTTTTTATAAAAGAATGCAAAGGTTCCACAAGGTGTTCGTGTTACCTTAATAGCAAATGCCCAACTGGTCCTGCATGTAAAAAATATCATAAACCATCGCCATTGATCAATTCATTCATTATTAGTTATAAAGGTTATAAAGTAACCACGTATCCTTTTGGTCGATCGAATCAATCAATTGAGGGAATTATTCGGCAAAATTCTAACCAGGGAAGAATGTACAAGGAGGAGATTTTAGATAATGATAAAAAATTCAAGAAATCTTTTACTCTTATTATACCAGATGGAAAAGGGAAATATTTAAAGGTAGTTATTTTTTTCTTTCTTTTTTACTATTAACTCAAATTAGTAGGAAAGCACGTATCCATCTCTTAGATAAAAGAAAATCTTTAAAATTCTCAAAAAAAAAACAGGCAGCTAACGTAAACTTATTTAACCTCTCAGTAAATTATTGCTTTTTAAAATTGTGTATAATATTTAAGATGTGAAAAGATGAAATTCTTAACCCCTATGATTTTTTTTTAAATAGGATCGAACAATGTATAAATGAATAGGATTAACAGGACATTTTAAGCATTCTTTTTTTGAATTATGGTTATCAATATATATTATATTTTAGTGTTTTCAGTCAGGCAAAAAGTTTTTAAGCTTTATCTTATATTTGCACATCCACATTCACATAAAAAATCAATTAGATAGAGCAAAAAAAATATAAATATAAATACATGATGAAAAGCTATTTTTCATAAATAACTTCTTTATTATTTGGCGTAACATAAATTATATTTAAACCTTATATTTTAAACATAAAAGCCAAAACGTGCTATATTTTAATATCCACAATGTGTCATCTAAAAATGAGATTTTCAATCGGCTCCTCACACTTGGAATAGTTTACTGGACATGGCCTCACGCCAGTCTTAATGAATAATTTATCACGCTTTGTTTATCCTATCTCTGATGCTTAAACTATGTTTTTATTCCAGTATGCAGGATTATACTCAAGCCATTGTACGAAGTCTACTATTGACAAGTTTAAGGGTTTCTTGAGTGAACTCGATCATTTTACGAGAACATCAGTTTTGTTACGACCATACTTTAAAGAAGCTGAAGAAACATGGTTCTTCAAAAATGGGAGAAGACATCAGGGCCAACCTTTGATTACTTGGACCTGGATTCTTAGAAGAAACTATCTGACCAACATCTCAAAACCCGTGAAATATCATAAGAAATATTACGGTTCAGCAATGTCTCGGTTCAACGTGTTTACAACATGGTCAAATGTTGAAATTGTTGGCAATAAAATATATGATCCCTACCTTCATCTTTTACCATCGCTGTGTTCGAAATTGTAACCAGTGTAATTGATGCCGTATGTGTAATTATTGCTATAGTTCAAGTTACAACCTACCTACGTGATTCACTATCTACCACTGTATGCACGTTCTTTGTATCGTAACATTTAAAGTTAAAACCGGCGTGAATCTTGATCTATTTTATACACATTTTTTGGTTCTTCTGTCTTGAAAATTTGCGGTCCGGTTATTATATAATACATTATAGAATAAATAAGTTTTGTATTGTTGTTTGTTACGTGAGTTGCAGTCTTATGCTGGTACTCACTCAGTATCAAAAGTTTTTTGAGCTCATGGAGTAGTAAATTAAAAAAAAAAAATGTTTTAAAACCTGTTAAGAGTCTTACTCAATTTTTGTCAACATGAAATGCGATGAATATTATTAATTTATTTTCGTTTAATTGTTTCGAAAATATTTAGCGATTTTAGTTGTTGGAAAATTATTTGGGGAAAAAATTGTCATTAATATATAATGGTTTGGGAAAAGATATGGCAAGATTGTTGGCAAGCCATAGTTAAAAATTGCACTGTTGTTAAAATATACGTCGATAACCCAAAGTTGAAAATGAAAGAAAACCGCAACAGAATTTAACAAACAGCAAATTTTCTTAAGCTACCAACCAGTATTTAATGTGGAGGCGGGACAATATTGTCTCGATTGAATTATCCTTTACTATTCAAATATTATTTAAAATGAAGTAGGGAGGCGAGACAGAATATGAAAAAATTGACATGAATTTCACCTCAACTTTCGGCCCAAAATTCGTCACGAATTTTCTGCGGAGCCAGCAAAAAAAAAAAAAAAAAAAAGAAAATAGAAATTTTGCGTTAATGCCAAATAAGCTCCAATGAACTTAGTTCTAACAAAAATAGTCGTTCCAATGGTTTTCCAACAAATTTTAAATATACCTAATATTGTATCTAAATCCATCTGTGATCTTGTCAATATCTAATGGTATTCGCACTGACATGCTTAAATTTGCTCAATTTATTAAAAAAAATAGTAGACCATCATGTAACAATTACAGATCCATTTCATGACTGTGTAACTTAAGTAAAATCTTTGAGAAAGTATTACATGAACAAACGTATAATTTTTTTAATGCAATTAACGGTATACGTGACCTTCAAATTAGGAATTAGGAATAGACATTCAACAACTAACGCTCTTATCAAATTATCTAATATAAACTATTCAATATATTATTAAATTTCCTTCTTGTTCATGATCATCCTCAAAACAACATGCTGAAAGCTTTCGATGTCATATTAAATTATTTAGATCATCATTGTAGTACTAGATCAATTGATATTAAACAATTAAAACTTCCTAGAGTTAATATTTCCAATTGCGGTCTCAACTCACCAACTTATAACGCAACAAAAACATGGAATGACCTTAACTCTGAAAAAATGAAAAGAAGCAAACTAAAACTCATTGTAAACAACTTCATCCGAAATAAATAGAAATAAAATAATACTTTTAATTAACTATCTGACTTAAAGTTCTGTGCAATATATTTATTTATTTATTTTTTAATTTGTTATTATTTTGTGTTATTATCATTAGAAATATTAAAATTATTATATATTTAGAAAATGTTTGTTATTTGGTGGCCACACTCTATGGGCATGTTATTTGGTGGCCACACTCTATGGGCATGTTATTTGCCGTTAGTGGTAAAGAAATCATGTAATTTTTTATAACGAAAAAAAGATTGATCGCTCACGTTTGAAACACATTCTATCATTTACAAAAGATAATCTTTTTAAACCGAAAGTCGATGCACAAGTTAATATGATTGCATCAAAAAATGAAGCTTCTACTTCTACATCTCAGCCAACGCTAGAACTAACTGTAACAAATTCTAAAACAACTAAAATTGAAATTTGTATAGGCATAAAAAACTGATATTGTTATTTATTTATTCAAATAACTCGAGCACAGACATCAATTTTTCGAAATATGTTTCCAAATAGTAATATTGCATGTTCCTTACAGCTTGGTCCTACTAAATTACAATATATAATTAACCTTGGAATTGCTCCATATTTCAAGTCCATGCTAGTTAAAAATTTGAATGAAAGTGATTGCTATGTTATTTCTTCCGATGAAAACTTAAATGACGTGACACAATCATGTGGAATGGATTTGTTAATATGATATTTTGACTGTTTGGATAACGAGTTCAAAACTCGATTTTATGACTCGGTTCTTTGGCCATGGTACAGCAAAAGATTTGCGAAATAGATGCCTTAAAAAATTTAAATGAAAAAAAAACTGTTTAAAGGGATGGACCTAATGTTAATTTAAAATTTCTTCGTATCATAAATAGTGATAGAGATCAAAATGAGCAGCACCAGCTTATTGATATAGAGTTCTTGTGGGTTACACACTATTCACGCTGCTTTCAAGACTGGTGCAGAAAAAACAAATTGGAACATTAAAAATACTCTGAAAAGGTGCTTTTCAGATATTCATGCTTCAGCAGTGCGACGAGAATACTTTGCTAGTCATACCGGAGGCTCATCTGTTTTCCCTCAATTTTTCTGTGCTGCCAGATACGAATAAGGTGGATAGAGGACAAGTGTGTACCTGGACGCTAGTCGAGATTTCGCCGAACATCAAGAAGATTTACGCTTTCTGGCAGACATTTACTAAATCAAAACTTTCAAAAAGTTATAAAAACCTTCATGTTGCTGTAAACGATTCTTTTACTGGTGGCTAATGGCAGGGATTTTTAATCTTAAACCCTTCCTCGCAAAGTACCAAAGTGATAATCCAATGGTACGTTTTCTGTTCAACGATCTATTAAATCTTGCTAAGAAAACTATGGTGATTGTTGTGAAGCCTGAGGTGGTGCATAGTTGTTCAACATTTACTGAATTAACAAAAATTGATCTTGATAAAACAAGCTTAGTGAAAACCAAAGACGTAAATATTGGTTTAGCAGCTCCAACCAGTATTTCTGATCTGAAGAGGTTGGATGATGGAAGCCACAAAATTGCATAATATCTCAACGATGCCATACTGTTCATCGCAATAATAATTTAATCAAAGATTTTTCACTTTCTTTTTGGTCTGTAGTTGTCATTTCCAACCTTTTTAATTCCAATCAAGTTGCTGTTGAGAGGATTGAGCTATTGGAATGCAATTTTAAACAACTTTTATCACATTTTATGAATTTGTGGATTTTGACACCAGCAAGGTGCGACCAAGCTTTATTAATCCATGGTCAACCTGCTGTAGAGAGAGGCTTCAGTATAAACTTTATAGGTGAACATGAAAGAGTTTCGCAAAAAAAAAAAAAAAAAAAATCTTTAGGGATCATATGTAAGCAAATGCGTTATAACCACATTCCTTTCACATTTCTAACAAATTGGTTCTCTCTTGTCCCACAGCTCATATGTGATGCAAGCTTGGAAGAAAAGGGTAAGACAAAACGAAAACTTCAGGATGAGATGCGTGCTTTGAAAGTAGAGTTACATTCCTTTCAACGGAGATGTGAAGCTTTGAAAAAGATGTGTAAAGCGTTAGATTTTGAGTCCGCTAAAGCAGTTAAAACAGCAGAAAAAAGGCCCGACATGGTTCTTATTGTACATGTAAACACAGTTGAAAGAGAATGTGAAGAAAAGCAAGCTGATATCAAAATCTTAGAAGAACAGATTGGTGTCTTGGAATCGAAGCGAAATAAAATAGAATCGGATTTCCTTTATTGTATTTATTATATTTGATACATTTTGTTATATTGTTTTATATCTTTTTTTATTAACATTTTTGACAAGACAATATTTATATTAGGGAAAATACAATGAATCTCTTTTATTTCAATGTTATTTAGCATTGAATAACCGATTTTTTTTTTACTGCAACTAAGCGCAAAAAGGGTGCAGTCACGGAGAAGTAACTTTTTTTGTCTGAAAATGGGAAGTGACCATAAAGGGAATGGTTCGAAAGGAGCTACATACATATTGTGCATTATTTAGATTAACAATAGCAGTTCCACATATTTTTTTATTTTATTGTCTTATGTTCTAAATTGTATTGTTTGTACTAAATTGTAATTTGTAAACTAATTTGTAATACTAAATTGTATTGTATTGTTTAATGATGCGTTGTTTTGATTGCAGATGTTTGTTTGTTTGTCGTTCTGCAGAAAACTGCAATAATATGCTGAAAGAAGCATGTATAACACACACACACACACCTGATCAGCTCAAGTCAAGGAGAACCCTTTTTATAGAGTCAAGGAAATAAGTACCCTCTTTTAGTCTTGAAATTCAGGGAAAATATACGTTTTTTTATGAAGGGAAAAAGTTCTTAGAATCTACTGTGAACCCTGAATTAATACTTGTTAATTTTGTACATAAATTTATTTCTAAGAAATTTTTGCTGGATTATAGTTACAAGCGTCTTCAGCTTGTAAATGATCAACTTGACTTTGTTTTTTTTTTGTATACCCCATGGTTTGATTTGTCCTTGCCACCGATTTCAACTTGATGTTAAATGTTTTTGTGTATGTTTTTTTTTTTTTTTTGCTTCTAGTTGTTATACTCAACTCTGCGACCTGATGAAAATCGCTTAAAGGAGATACAAAAGACTAGAAACTCTGATAATATAATGCACGAATCTATCATGGCTTAATTACTAATTTGCAACACGAGTGCTTATTGTTGGTACTTGCAAAGTGGTTATGTGTCATATTCTTAACCTGAGTAGTGACTTTTTAAATAAAGTTTTAATTACGATCTGTTTCATGAGCAACAGCAATACAGAAAATTTTTAATCAAAAATACGTTTCCATGAATAAATACTACCACTGGATATTCATCTGTGCAACTTAGTAGACCTTAATAAAATGTAAAGAAGCGTTAAATGAAACCACTTTTACGTAAAATGCACTTTAGAAGTATTAAATCAAATCTCTTTGTTGTAAAAAACAAATAATAAGGCATTTTCCTAAAGACTGACTGTTTAGCGTCATTTAAAGTGGCAAAAAATTTAACTAAATTATTCCGTAAGGAATAATTTAGTATTAACCGACCACAGTAATGGATTATTGAAAAATAACAACTATATATTGTTTTTCGTCTTTCGTATGATTAAAAATTACCTCATTAATAGGCAGCAAATGACTCACAAATTATTTCTCTTCTTAGAGTGGAGCTCATATATTTTTCGAGGATTGCTGAATGGCCCATTCTAGATTGTTAGTTATCTTTTTATACTGTGTGCAAACGAAACTTAAATTTTCTTGAAATTTGCTAGTTTTGTTGTGTGTGATTAGAAGTCAATATTGTGAAAAAAAGAAGGGATATTTAGAAGAAGGAAAGAGAATATCGCCTGCCGAATTTTTTGGCAGACGAGGCAATAATTCATCATTTTTGCATTTTTATTTTGTTTTTTATTTATATTTCAAACTTTGAAATTTTTCTTGTTCTTTGTATTTTTTTATCAGTATGGCTTGTTTATATTTTAAAGCGTATCTATTAGTTTATATTTTAGCATTACTTTATATTTTACTTTATATTATGTTTTGATGTTTTTATTATCTTTCTTTTGTTTTGTTTTTTTTTGTTTTTTTTTTTTTTTTTTTTTTATTATTGTTTATTAATGTATTTTATATACTGCCTTGTATAGTATATGTACGATTATTTATTTCGTGCTTTTTAATACATTTACTGTGAATTTATTTCATATTTAAACTTTCGTTTTCTTTTACACCTGTTTTTACATCACGGGAATCAGAAAAAAGATCAAATTGCTTTTTGCAATTTTAAATTGTATTTTTGTTTAACCTTGATATTTTATAGTAAAATTATTGAGTATATTTACTTACTATTACTAAGGGAAGCCCTCCTGCCAACATGACAATGAATATTTGATGGGTTAAATTTATTTTTTTGCAAGATTCTTATTTAAAGTGGTAAAAGTTGATTTTGTTTTTATGTTTTCGAACTTGGAACAAAAAAAGAAAAATAATGTTGTAGCAGATCTTAAAAAATTTTAATTTGAAAATTTTATTTTTTGTTTGCTATTCATGTGATCCGACCAAGTCATCGTACCTAAATAAGTAATAAGCTGACACCCATTTTATTTATTTAAGGATGTTTCCACTGCCGCATTATTTCCCACCCTAAAAACTCAATTTTAAGTCATTTGCCGAAACTACTATGAAAGCAAAAATTGGTTGGTCAAATTCATTACTAAAGTTTTTTCACTTTTGGTATAATATATGTTGCTTTAACAAGGGTTCTGACAGAGATGACTGTTAAATTATAAAACCAAGCGTTTGAGGAAGAGATCAAGGGTCTTTCCAGCATTAAGAGAGATTTAAATAAAGATGGTGTTGTAAATAAAAATCCAATACTCTTTTAACTCCTGTAAATTTTAATGTCGTGGATGGTGTCACTGAATGTACCCCAGTGTAATAAGTTGATGCCTGTCTCATCACCTAAAAATTATTCTATAATATTTTGTTGGGATTGTGGACACACTGTCGAGCTTTATTACATTTTTAGTTTAGCTACACGATGCGTTCTTTGGGACAGGGTCCATCCACGCCGGTATCAAAATGTTGACATGAATGATGGATATATCCCCACCAATGACTCAAAACAATTATGATAAATGTTTTAGAAATAAAACAAAAGTGGTAGCTCAGGAAACTATTTCATGCTGCTGTTAAACTTAAGAAATATCAGTGACATAGTTGTTGAAACCGGTATTTCGTGCGATGGAGCATGGCAACGTCGAGGTTTGGCCTCAAATAGTTTCAAATTTTTTTATTACAGTCATATCTATCGATAATGGCAAAGTTTTTGATGATTGATTCATTGTCGTAAACACCAATGAGTCGCATTTGCAAAGGTTGTAACATCAAGAAATCCATGAAGAAAAATAATCCTGAAGGCTGTGCAGATTGGAGAAACAGTCACATCTGCAAATATAAATGCATGGGATCTATCGGTGGAATGGGAAGCGTTGTTTCAGAAGGAATTTTCGGACGTTAAATTGAAAAAAAAAGAAAGTTGTATTATGTTAATTGTTTTAAGTGATGGTGACAGTAAAAGTTGATTCAACATTAAAAATATGAATGACGGAATAGAAAACTTGAATGCATCTATCCACAAATGAAAAAAACGTCTTTTTACTTTTCTGCGGTTTTTTTTTTTGACCAGTGTAAAGGCGCGAAAAAAAAATTTCCCTAACAACCGGCTACCACCATGGCAACAGTTGACAATTTTTTTTACTTAGTATCAGTCGCTTGTTATATATACTATTTTATAAAATAATCTTTTGTTAAGGTTTTTTTTTCTTGAAATAAATTTTTATAAAGGGTTAATATAGTAAGGAGCAGAGACCAATAAACTCTTCAGCGTAAGATTAATGACAGAAAAAAGATTAAAACAAGGATGTTGATATGAAGCAGGTGGTTTCTAGATAAATTTTCACTGTTTAAATGTAAAAGATTTTAAATATTTTAACAGTTTATAGTAATATTTACTTTTTCTTATTTTGTCTCAGCTTTTATTGAGGAACAATGAGCGCTCCTCCAGCGAGTTTAATTTTTTATACAGCCGGTTACCAGAGTAACCGGCTGACTATTTATAAAATAAGTTGATTTAACAAGGGTTCTGAAAGAGTAGAGTATACAGCCAAACGTTTTAGGAAGAGATCAAGGGTCTTTCCAGTTAAGAAAGATGTAAATGAAGAAAATACGCAGTGTTGTATATAAAGAGTAATCAATTATAATAAATAGATACTCTAATAAATCCCGTAAATTTAAATGTCGTGTCGTGATGTCGCTGAAAATCCTGCTGATGTAATAAATGCTCGAATGCCATCATCCAAACTCGAAAAAATCGATGCCCCATCACCAAAACAAAATTATTCTACAAAACCTGGTGATATGAGTGTGGACACTGTTGATGTTTTTGGCATTTTCAAATACTTTCTTGCCCAGAATGTGATAAACGATTCTTTGTTTCATCGGGTGTATTGAATAATCGGTAAGGACTTGGCGCATTTTTGGAACTAAAATGTACAATATGCAATTTTATTATAATTTCTTATAAATCTATAAAATGTAGAAGAGGTTTTAGTATTAATATAGGATTAGTTACACGTTGTGCTCTTTGGGACAAGGTCATGGCAGTATCAAAAAGTTTACGTCACTGATTGATATGCCTCCACCAATGACTCCAAACAATCATTTCAAATAAAATATAACTATAACGCAGATAGGCTAGCCTTATTGTACCATGTCACATCAACTAATACAAATAGCTCACACTATTCGCATTGTCCTGTTGGTGAAAGCACAATGCAGATAAAGCCAACAATACCAAAACGTATAAAGTAGGTCCAGGGTTACTACCAGATATTGCTTACAGATTAAAACCGATAACTAAGTTCTAAAACGAAGACCAAGTATATATTTGGGCAGCTAGAAGTGTTCGACACCTGCTAACTCCAACGTTAAGCTTAAAGCATCAGTACTTACATTCGAGGAGCTTAAAATGATTCATATTATGGTCCGCTATTTAACTCAGGGTTACCAGGATTTGAATCAAAACCACATAAAACGCTCGATTTATCAAAATACAGGAAGCAAAAAACATTGAAAATGCAAAAAAAAAAACCACAGAAAAAGAAGGTGTATCGTATGAAGCAAGGCGTTTTTAAAATATAATTTGTAGTATTTAGTAGATATAAGGATAATATTTAGTAGATATAAAGATTTATATTTCATAGATCCTTTGGTATTTTATTATTTTTCTTCGATTTCTTTTATTCTTTTCGCGTTTTCTCAAAATAGCTATTTTCCGCAAGCCGGCCGTAATATTTTAAGGACCACTTGACCGATTTTTTTAAAATTTTCAGCAAATGTTCATTTTAGTAAGAACTGTGAACATGTGAACTGTGAGTCAATAAAGTTCTATTTTTTATTTAGGGCCTAGATTTTAAGTGAACCGCAAACACAAAATTTTTTTCACAACTCTCCAACTATTAAAACACTCCCTAGCCATCTATCTTTCGGAACACATTTATTACAACTTTTACGGTTATCCATTTTAGACTGTTTTTAGGTATTTCTTGTGTTTACCATAAAAACTGGGTACCATTTTGGAATTATTTTTATGAATTTTATTTATTCAAGTTACAACATTGTTTTATAGCCTTGGTTCAAACCCCAATTGTTAAAATTTCAATTCATCACCCGCTGTTTTCTCAACGTTTTTTCAAACTTTAAAAATCTTTCTTTACAGCTAATAGACTCCTAAAAATATATAACCCGTTTTTGACTTACCCGCAACCGAGAAATAATAATATTAAAAAATTTTCACGACACTCATTTTAGGTAATCAACAAACTGAAGTCAGTTTACTCAAAAATTTCAAGAATGGCTAATTCTGTTTTGGCTGAATCTTAACCGGTGTAAAGTAAGTTTTTGCCAAAAAGTAACTATTTTCTAGTCTCCACGACAACCGACCGCAATTTTTAAAATGTCAAAGTTTTTTTTAAATGGCTCTTCCATACTCTAAAGATATTTCATAGTTTCAAGAAAAAAAAAAAATCCTTGGTGGGCTTACCACTTAAAACACATAAAATTTCAATAGTTTACAGACCAAAACACGATTTTTTTTGGTCTGTAAAATACCAAATATTAGATCTCGGTCAACAAATTTGCAGAAAAATGTAAAAATCAAAGGGACCTATTAGCGTATGAAATTTTAAGTCAATGGAAATAACGAATTCCATATCTATGGTCAATTTAGTAATTTACAGACCAGAAAGGTTTGAAATTTAAAATAGCTAAAACATGCCTTTTAATTAGAACAAATAAAAGCCAAAATCTATGGTCCTTATTATAGGATATAGTCCTTACTCATCAACACTATCATGAGGGTCAATAAATGCAGTTATCATCAGAATTCCGTTGCCATCATCGTAATTGTCACTGTCGTGATACATTGTATTGTACCAATACCAATCAAAAAATTACCATGGAAGACTAGGAAAAAATTGGTGGTCGCTTGCAATAAAGGTTCAATACAGTTGCCGCTCAATAAGTGGAACCAATTTTATCGTTTCTTGGATTTGCTTTAACAAATCCCTCTTGTTTTATCGGATAAATGGAACCATCGATAAGTGGAGCTTTTAATAAGTGGAACCAATTTTTTTAATCTAATGAAAAATATTTATTCGCATGACTGAAACTTTTCCAAAAAACATCTTAAGAACGTTCGAATCATTTTAATCAAAACATTCCTTATTCGAATAAGCTATATTATATCAGTGCTCACATTTCAAAAATGGCAGCGGTGCAGTCTTCTAAATGAAAGCTTGCTTGCTTGACTCTTGTATACAAATACAAGGATTTAAAAGAAATTGATGCAAGCCAAAGCTTTATAACTGCAGCAAAGAAATATGGTGTTGCTAGAAACACAGTTTAGCACTGGTAACAAACCTAAAATAGTTGAAGGAAAAAATGTTACTAAAAAGAGGAAAAGAATGGAAACTGCGACAAACGAGGAGTTGGACTGGAAGATACAGTAATATTCCTATCAGCTGTAGTATATTTAAAGAAAAAGCTCTAAAGTTTGCAAAATCATTACAACTCAAAGACTATTATCATGCTCCTGATGGATAGGTGAGTCGATGGCAAAAACGATTCAATGTCAGTTTCAAAACTGTTTCTTGGTAGCTAAATACATAAAATCTATATATTTATAGAGCCTTTGGAAGTTGTTCTTTCAAAATGTTTATATCCCTCACCAAAAATTATGACTTGCAAGACACGTTAACGTCTTTCCCATCTCTTTGATTGACGGCTTTTCCAACAACTTTGACGGAGCAAGTGTTTGAGTCACAGGCTCGAAGAAAGCAGAAAATCATTTTTGCAAATCTTCCCGTGTTTTGTTTTCGTAAATATCCGACCAAACAGTCATTTATCATGATTGCAACAGCAAATTTGTCTATTTTGTTTTTTAGCTCCACAACAGCTTTCAATATTTCATTCTTTACTGGCGCCGAACAAAATTTATATTCATGATACCCCATAACATAAGATGTATTTATATTCATGATACCCCATAACATATGACGTATTTATATCCATGATAACCCATAACATAAGACGTATTTATATTCATTGTACCCCATAACATAAGACGTATTTATATTCATTGTACCCCATAACATAAGACGTATTTATATTCATGACACCCCATAACATAAGACGTATTTATATTCATGACACCCCATAACATAAGACGTATTTATATTCATGATACCCCATAACATAAGACGATATTTATATTCATGTTAAGTGTTTATATTCATGATACCCCATAACATAAGACGTATTTATATTCATGATACCCCATAACATAAGACGTATTTATATTCATGATACCCCATAACATAAGACGTGAAGTTTTATATATAAAATTATATGAAGCTCGTTTTGCTCAACTATTTTTTGTGATGTATTTTGGTGTCTATTTGTGAAAAATTCCATAAGCGGAACTTTTTTTTGGCCCCATGGAGATTCCACTTATCGAGCGAATCGGATAAGTGGAACATTCCATAAATGGAACATTTTTTTCAGTCCCATGGAGGATCCACTTATCGAGCGGCAACTGTACAAATGTTTCCAATCCAGATACGATTTCTTTAATCTATATTGTTGTGTCAGCTAGTCATCTAAGTATGTATAGGTCTCAAAATTTCCATGTAGATTTTTTCGATTTCTCATCGAAATTTGCCGTGAAATCAAACCCAAGTAAAAGAGTAGAAACCAAGAATTGCATATGCTCTGTCAGATTCAACAGCATCGAATGCATCTTCAATACTGATTTCTTTAACATTTTTTCTTCTTCTACAAAGGAAGCTAACACATAATTGTATACAATGATGATCCATTATTGAGTTTTTCTTTTGTGCTAAAAAACTTAAAAATTTCAAAGCATTTTCGGAACGATTCAAGGATTAACGAAAACATGATATTATATCAATAAAAGTCTTATGAAACTTACTCGAAGCTATAGATTATATCAAATTAATTTTTCATTAAATATCACTTTGATTTCTTGATGTTTCCCTGTCTATGATATTCTTTAATAATTAAGCATGAGTGTTTTAAAAACAGCTTGGTTGCAGAGGCTTTCCTGGTAATATATTTGTAACAAGAACACATCTGTATTCGGGAAAAAACAGTTAGTTCTTGAAGTGGGTTTCTTTTTGCGACTTCAATTGAATGCAGTATCATCAACATGTCAGCTTCTTCACGCTTATGTGTTAGAAACTCTTTTGGGAAGTTAGGGGCTTTCACAAGTCTAAAACTAATATGAATAAAAAATTAAAATAAAAAGGAAAAAAAAAATTTTTTTTGCCTCGTTTACTCATATAAGCTTGAAAATAGGGTTATAAAACCAGAAAAAGTAAAACCAAAATTTTAAAAAATCTATACATTTGATTAATATAAAAACTTCAAAACTTCAAAAGTTATAAATCCAGATTTATAACTTTTTCTCAAATTCCTAAATTTAGCAAAAATTTTACAATTTTATTTAAGAATTCAAGCATACTACTTATCAAAATCAAAATTTTTTTTTGATTTGTTATGATTTTGAAAGTTAGTTGCTGAAAATTTCATGTTAATAAAATTGTTTTCTTTTAAGTCATCATGTTTTTAAATTGTTAAATTTTGTCGAAACGGAAATATGAAAGTTAAAATAGTTCTGAAATTCTATAACAACAAAAAATGAAACTCTTTAAATACACACAACTGTGCAATCATAATAAGGACCTACTAAATGAAAGATTAAGACAAACAAATTTTCCAAATTATGATAATTTTGATAATGTTAACATGGCCTTTGTAGATTTTTCACAAAAATTTAAACAAACTTGTGATGAAATAGCACCCATGAAAACAATTATAATAAAAAACAATTCTCAAGAGTGGTTTGACAAAGAAGTTGCAGAAAAAATAGCTATAAGACATAAATTGTATAAGC
>JAUZNK010060741.1:0-14937 GCA_035046665.1 Euphysa ruthae
ATATTTAAATCTTCCATTTGTTGGAAAAACTCTTCATCATTCATTATATTCCAGCAAAAAATCAAATCATTTTTATTTTTTTGCTTAGTTTTTGATCACGTGATACTTTTTTTTTGTGATCTTCCAAGTTCCAAGTTCCATGATATAAACAATATTGCAGAACAATAGACTTTCAGACCATGGTTTATTCTATTGACTATGATCTCACCAAGCAACAAATAAAAAAACTTACTTTATGAGTTAAGCACGCACCCTTTTTTTTCTGTAAGAGCCAGATAAATATGGCTGAGGCTCAGTGCTCTTATTGCTTTTCCAATTTTTAGACTGATTTGTTCTTGTTTTGTTTTTGTGACGATTATAATTTTTGACCTTGTGTTACACAAATTACTGCATTACCTTGCATTACTATTCAAATTAAGCAGCTTGAAAAAGAAAGACAATGATATTTCCCTCGGAGTTTTTTACATTTATCAAAAAATAATTAAACAACGCCAAAGACATACCGAGAAATCTCAAAATTAACACTAAACTTTAAATCCCTCAGCGTTCTGTCGAATTTCTTTCTGCCCTCGAGAACGGATACGAATAAGTGGAAACGTTCCCAAAAATATTTTTTTTTATCTGTTACTTGCTGCGGCCTCAAATTGAATACTCCACCTACGTAATATAAGTTTCAACATTAGTTATTAGGAAACATGAACATGAACAAACCTGTAAATAAACCTGGCGCCCACTGAGCATAGCAGCAATTTAAAAGCTTTGATATGAATGACTGGGTAGAATTATTTGAAGGTAAAGCAGAAAAAGTCATGTAAAAATAAAAAATTAAATTTTAATATCATTCAGCCATTGAGTAGGAATTATTATGTGGCTTATTAAATTTTAAAAATTTTCATTGGATATGTGTTTTGATGAATCGCCATGAGAAATTAGAGTGATCAATAATTTATAAATTTTTCTAAATTTGCATACAAAATGTTTTTTAACGTATTTTAAAAAGCAAAGTTGTAAATACAGTTCCTTTAAAATGACTATTAGAAAAGTTATATTATTATGCTTTCTAATATTTGCTGTTGATATTGTATCTTCAGAAAACGGTAAGTTGTTTAAAACATAGAGTATTACCCAAGTTTGGACCCAAGAGTTGGGATTCTGCCGGGTAATTAGACTCCACCCTTTTTCTCTTAGAAGTTAGTGGACACTGAAAAATTCGAGACGTGCATAACCATAAACAGTAAATCTTTTTAGCCGTTTGACCGCTGAAATCTCTTGGTATTTTACTTACAAATTTTAAATTTTTGATGGATGCTTTATGGACTAAATTTTTGTAAAATTGTTATTTCGAAAAGTTTTAGGAAGGGCTGAGAAAATTGATGGAATCAACACCTTTTATTTATTCAGTAAATTTAAGAAAACTTGATGAGTTTAGAATTTAAAACTGGTAGAATTTTAGGACCTATTTACGTTCGAAAATTGCCCAAAATTACATCCAAAATAGAAGCCAAGTGTCTGAAAGTAGACTTTTTTTACTTTAAGTCTAGTCCCTATTATCCGAATTGGATTCAATTTTGGAACGCACGTTTTTTTTTTCACTAGAACGCAATATTTTTCAAGACACACACCTTTTTAGTCACCAAAAAGATACGGAGGCTAACAAAAAAATTAATAGTAAATATTGTAGAAATAAATTGGTTTCCTTTCAGAAAATTGCACTGGTAAAACAGATGCAGATTTGAACTTACCAGAATGCACTATTGACATGAAAGTTAACTGGTGGGAAGTTGCACCATACATATACGAACATGAGGTTGATAAGAGAGGGTTGCTAAAAAAACTCGTAGAAAAGCTTGTTCGAGGTTGTTGTGGTGCTTGCGTTAATTTTCATTACAGCAATGCAGCTAATGATTCAGAAATGCTGAAAAATCAAATTGGTAATAGCTTTTTAATATATAAAGTTCTTTACCTGCTTCATGATTTTTTTAAACCGCAATGAATTTTCTGAGCCCTCCTTTCAAAGACGAAAAAAGAAATTATTATATATATATATATATATATATATATATGAGAGCTTTAAGTGCACCTGGACCAAACCCGCGGGCCCTTCTGAGAAAACTAGGTTAGGGCTATTTATTGGTCCCAACGTTAAAAAAATATAAATTCTTACTTACTTAGAAACGTTACAATTATTTTTTATTTGGAGTAAAGACTACCTATAGCGTCGCGTTAATGACTAAGTTAATTGCGAAATTTATTGAAGAATAACCATGCAAAAACGCGCTTGTATTTTTTTCCTCTTAGATTTTTCCCACCAACACCACCACTCTGTTTATTTGATTTCCAGTTTATTAATTAGTGTTATTTTTACTAGGGTGGCAAAAACTTTTATACCTGCCGTTTATTTGATACTTAACAGTGTTTGCAAAACCACATCTTTTATACGCTAGCTGTGCTTATTTCCGGGGTGAGGATGCTAGCTTTTATTAGAGAAGAATTATGTTGCGTCTTTATGAGGAAGTTTGGAATCGAAACAAATTATGCTTGTGGTTTTTGGAAAATAATTCTTTTAATCGAAATTAGAAAACACTTTTGTTTCAAAAGTAGATCCTGAATACGAAATTTTAATTTAATCCTATATAACAAGCACTGTTTAAGATTTTGGTTTGTACAAAAGTTAGATCCTATAAAAATGTGTGGTAATACATATACAAGGCTGATTTATATGTTACAGGCCTGAATAAGGGGAAATTATTGTTCTATAAATATATCATTTTAGGTGTGAATGATTCTGTTTTAAGTTTCCCTATTTATGGAGATTTGACTAGTTTGAAGTTCAAAAGCGTACCGTACTTCCCAGTAATACAAGCGCCAGGTGTTGTTTATTTCCAAGCACCAGTACCAGCTGGTAACTCTGCGTCTGGTGTCATTGATGCAGTTTTTCAGGGTTGGCCAGTTCTTGTTTTAACTCTTGTAATGGCTGCACTTTCCGGAATTATTATGTGGGCATTGGTATGTATGAATATATTTATTATCGTTAGTAACAGTTTGCATATTCTTATTAAATTAATTTTGTTATCGAAATTTCATTTTTTGTAATTAAAAAGCTTTATTATAGGTTATGTGAGCACGTCGCAAAGTTTTTAAAACTACTAAGCAGGTTCATAAAATATTTCACATAAATATATCGTCAGTTATTTTTTATTTATTTTTATCAATTTAAGAGAATTTTAGAATTATGGTTCCATCGTAAAATTTATGTTAAATAAATAGACTAAATATGAGAGTTGATGACCATCAAAAGTCGAAATTTAATGAGCCTAAGTGTTAATTTATCTAATTAATCAACCAAGCAATAATAATCATTTCGATATGGTAAAAATTACAAAGCGAGAAAAATATTAAAATCAAATTTATTGTTTCTTATTACTGTAATATATTTTAGTGCGAGAAAAACTATTTGCAAATACAACAACTACATTTAAAAACCTTCCGTTTCTTAACCAGTTTTTTAAAACAAGAAATAGACGGTGAATTTTTTAAGTCAGTCGGAAGGCTATTCCAAAGAAAACAAGCTTCAAAAATAAGTGCATTAGTTTCGTATGCAGTAGTTTGTGGTATTTGTAAGTAATTTTGAATATTTTTTATTTTTGCTTTTTCTAATGATATATCTTATTGCTACATAAAATTCTGTTTGGCCTTTATTAGTATTTACCATATAAATATATTATATATGTATATCGCTATGTAATTTTCCCAACTTAAATAAAGATGATTGATATATAGTATTTGCTTATATCGTGGTATGCCATTTATGCATTTATATTAGTTTATATTTAGGACTCGTACTGGAATCCCGAAGAATTTCCAAGCTCTTTTTTTAAAGGTTCATGGGAAGGGTTTTGGTGGGCATTTGTTTCAATGACGACAGTTGGTTATGGAGATCGCGCACCAAGATCATTTATTGCGAGGGTTTTTGCTTTTTTTTGGGTGTTAGTGGGTCTTGTTATAATTTCCATTTTCACAGCAACTGTTACTACTTCATTGACAGCCCTTTCATTGAGCAATGATATCACCTTATATGGAAGTAATATAGTGGCACTTAAGAACACGGAGGAGCAAAGATACGGAGTCCGGAAAAATTCAAAAGTTACAAGTATGTTTTTTTTTGAATAATTCAACATTAATAAAGAGGCAAGGTAAAGTTAGTGGACTAGGAAAAATAGGAATTCAGTTATTTTCGTTGAACCAATCACTTTAGTTGGAATAATAATAAACTAAATCTTTATGTTTTTTTTTCTCTTTAAATTTTCAGAACAGGTTAAACTGTAGAATATAATATACAGCTGTACTATTTTATTTAGCTGTGGGCTCCATACAAGAATTTGCTGATGCTTTGTTAGCTGACTATGGAAACGATACGGAAAATGCTATTGTAGGGGGTCTGATTGATAGCTACGTAGCCGGTCATCAGGCTGAAAAACTCGCCAAAACGACAGGTATACGGTTTGGAGATGTGTTTGACTACCAATACGCTTACGGTTTTGTAATTTCAAATAAATTGAACACTCAAAATATGCAGAAGTGTTTGAGAAGAGCTTTGAGTACCGAAGAGAGTTACATCACAGATGAAATACAGAAGCTAGAAGCTTTTCCGGTAAATTTATTTATCTTATATGTATTCTATACGCCTTAATATGCATTCTGTACGTTTCAAGATGTATTCTACATACCTTAATATGTATTCTATACGGTTCAATCGGCAGAGGTGTACAATTAGAACTCCATAATATATTTGTGGATCTGTGGTGCAGTGATCTAAGGAGCCGAACTACGGAGACCGTAATATAAAATGTATGTGGTTCGAGCCCACTTGATGACTACGTTTACGGTGAAACCACCATCTAACACATTTTTGCAGAATTTAGATGTATTTAGGTGTATGTTTGTCCTCGTCCTATGTCCCAAATTTGTGATATTTTTATCTATAAAAAAAAAAAAAAAAAAAGAAAGAACAAAAAAAGAAAATTTTTTAATTGTAGCCCAAAAGTGAAAAGGATTTTGCTTAGAAGTTCGAAATAAAGCAATTTATTTGTTAAATTGATTTAAAAGATTTAAATTGTCCATTCACGTACTATTGATGTTTTAAGTATTAAATCTAGTAAGCATGCATATTGTCAAGGGTATCAAACTAAGGTAAACAACCAAGAAAGATCTCTAGTTAAACAACGCAACATGTCCGTCAATACAATTAAGTATTACAATAATGATTCAACCTTGATAAGTTCTATTATTTACTTAAATACAAACCTGGTGTGAAAATAATTCAGGATTAAGGTAAAGAAGAAAAATTTACCCATGATCAAATGTCATACCACGTTCATTAATTCCATGGGGAACAAAATAATTAAGCTTGTATTGCCAGAGCGAATCACGTCTACGAAAAGTAGTGAAGTTCCCTGCTTGCTCTATAAGACTAAATTCCCAGTCCTCTTTACCATTATCGTCTGTTGGACTGAAATATTCGTGAAAAGACATTTTTAGACTGGGCTTCCCGTAACAGGCTAGATAATTGTTAAATTTAAGCTGGATTTTAGTACATGTGCTACCCAAATATTGTTTTTTTTTGCAGGTTTTGCATTGTACTAAATATACTATATTGGAAGAATTGCAGTTAAGAAATCTACCCCTAACCATTTAGGTTTATTTAACCTCTTAATCTTTAAAGAAGCTACTGCTCACTACAAATCGAAAAATCCAACAACGTTTTCTACCTAATCCTTTACATTCCCTGATAGAATTACCCACAAAAATTTTTGCTCTAATTAGCAGGTTTTTAAGGCTTTTACCCCCGATAATAGGAACCTATTTGAAAACCTTTTTATGTTCTTGATCTGGTGTGAGTAGCAGGTGAATCTTTTCGAGTACTTCCTTTACTTTAAAAAATGCGAGATGGTATGAAAGATTCAAATCAAGAATTAGAACTACAATTTAATAGCAACTCTGAGTTTTATGCATATTATAGGAATAATATGAGGGCCTATATGCACCCAGGCAAACAAAGTAAATGACAGTGAGATGGAATGTAATCAAATTAAAATTCCCCTCTCTTAATATTGATTTGATATACAGTCAAAGACATTTTTCAGAGTTCGTTTTAGACACCCAAATAAAAAACGAAGACATAGTGAGCAATTGCTTAAATTTCGTTCTATGTAAAAACCACATTGATTGAATTGATGGTTAGAAATGTAGTTTACTTATAAAAGCTTGCTGCCAAAAGTTCTACAAAAAACCTAATTTTCTTCAAACTACAAATTTCATTCCCTCAAAAAACCTTTCTCTTCTATGAAAATTTATTTCTAAAAAAAACTTTTATATTTAAACCTACGGATCCACGATCATACGCCTAAAACTCTTAGCTCAAAATAGGCAATACATTATGAATCGTTTTGTTAAAACCAAATACTATTCCTTATATTTAAATTTATAAGTAGTACGACCTTGTTTCGCCCCAGAGTTATTGTTTTGCTCCTTGTTCGAAACCTTTTTACCTGAAACCGATATCGCACCCATTTAAATATTATCTCCATTTCAAACATCATAACAATTTTTAAATTGCGACTTACCCATACCACATGCAAGAATGTATTCGCACCCTGCACCAGCTTTCATAGGTCTTACTAAATAAACACTTTTACTGGAATTGAACGGATTTGAGCTCACGGAACTGAAGGAACATGATTTAAAGCCGCGCCTCTTCCCAAATTATACCACTACCACTTCACTTTGCTGAATAACCAGTTTTTTGAAGACACAAAAAAATTTCTTTTTAAGCCTGGTGGAAAGAATTGATGTAAATATAAACAAAATAAAAATGCCAGCGAAATTTCATTTTTTCACAGGTAAAAATAACTGATGATATGCTTTAAGGACCTGCGTTAGGCTTGATATCTGCATACAGCAAAATTAAGTCTTTTTACACATATGAAATCTAAATTCATAAAAGTAGAAAATATTATTTAACACAAGTAAAAGTAAGCAAGAGTTAAAAAAGCCTTAAAACTTCAAAAAAAAAATGTTTTGCAGCTGATACCCCTGTTATCTTAAAATTATGTTAATTCTAATCTAGTTGCCGCTAATTAGCGCTGCAGAAGAAAAATCTGGTAATTTGTTTGACCCGGAGAGTGCGATATTCCAGAAAGCTGTGTTTGGATGCTTGGGAATAATAACAATCTTGTCAATATGCAGTTTGATATGGGAGTACTGTTATTGGAAACCTAAAAAGAAACGGGAAAACCCAGACGGAGACAGTAAGTATACTTTTATATAATTTAGACGATTTCTGCATATATTAGTACACTTACAGGTTTTGGACATCGAGTTTTAGAAAAAGGATTCAAAAGAATACATAGAGAAATATTCTGAATGAAACGAAGCCAAATTATAAAAAGATCTGATGATTAAGTAGAAAAGACTAACATCTGCAATGAGAGAAGAGGTGTAAACTTACTTGTCATCATCGTCGACTGAACAAAACGTTCAAACCATTAATTGCGGAAAGCAACATAATTATTTGTTATGTCTCGAACATTGAAAGAGGTTTTCTGCCCTGTCCTCGACACAAGTTTATACCGTATTTTATTAAATCTCAATAAATGTTTCTGAATCAGTGAAAATAAAAAAACTGGTTTAAAATTTACCTGGACCAAAAGAATTCGCCAATATCTTTGTTCTGGTCCCAGGAAATTATGCCGAATTGATTATTTGACCATCAGGCAAATAATGGATAGGGACGTAATAAATTAAACAACAAATTAATTTTTAGTCTTTTTTAATGTCAAATTTTACATGCTAGAGAAATCGTAATATTTTTCTATTAGATAACAAAAGGATTCTTACCCCACACACTTCATTTGAAGAACTTGTCACATCACAGTGCCGAGACCTTGAAGAATCAATGATATCGCAGGTGGTGGCTTTCTACAGGGAATTTCATAAGAAACTCTCCGAAATACGAGAAAAGCATTCATTAAATGTCGAATTTGCTTCTCCACGAGTACTCAATTTAAGCGATGGTCAAAAAGATACCAGCAAAGTATAAAGTTATTTATGTAAATCGTATAAAAATTTGCATTTGTCTGTAACGATTGGATGATTCATACATAATTTTTCAAAAAAACTTTATTGGGAAATTTTCAAATCTAGATATATTCTACTGTTTTTTTTTTACACAATCGAGTGCGTGTTTTTTTATTTTTTTTTAATTGAGTGCGTATCTTTTCTTATCAATATTTTTTTTCAACTTTGAAAATTTATTCTAAAATTTGTGAAATGTATTAAAATAAAACAGGACCCTCAATGTATAGGTTCGCAAATAAAACCTATAGCAAGAACAGTTTTTTCAGCTATTAATTAAGGTGGTCTTACAGTATTAGAACTAAATTCTTTTTTATCGTGTTTTGTTATATTTTCTATTAGAAGTAAAAAAAAAAAAAAAAAAAAACATGATATATATTTTTTCATTGCGAGACCTGATCTGGGCCCAAATAGAGTAAAATGTCAAAACCGTTAAGCATCATAAAACAAGCAATAATTATCTGTTTCTCATAAACATGCTAATCCACGGCTGGAATAAAAATCAGAAAAGTTTGTTCCATATAGCTATTTTAGAAAAACGTTACTGAAGTAACAAAATTCGGACAAATAATTTGAACCTCAATAGTATTTAAAGTCATTTAAACAGCATAAAAAAGACTGTATTATTCATAGTATAAACATTTCCTGAAACCAGTAGTTTAGAAATTATGATGCGCAGCGTTTTGGAAAATGTTTTTTTTGAAAAAATCCGTTAAATTTTTATATTTCTATAACTATACTAAAACTATAAAATTTTCACGAAAAAGCAACCTCAAACAAAACACAGATTTAATTTGACATCTTTTAAACGATCTTGTGGAAGCAAACAAACAAATTTAATTTCGTTAGACCTGTTACACCTGGTGCAATTATATACTGCTTAACATTGCAGTGGGTTAAATGTTAAACTTTCCAAGGTATATTAATAATAAATTTCGTGTTTTCCCTAAATAAATTCATAGATAGACTCACTAAAATGTTTGAATATCAAAAGGTAAAATAAATATGGTGAAAAAATTCATAGATTCGGAATCTTGGATAAATTTTGAATAAAAAAAAGTATTTACAAAAAATATGTCAAATTTTGTTGATTGAAAGAAATGTTCATGAATTTAATACTGTAAGGCAATCTTAAGGGGGAAACCCCATACAAATGCTACTTTTTAATGTAGCTAAAATTTTAATAAGTAATTTATACTAAAACCATCTTGTTGCCATGGTAATCGGGTAACAGCAGATTTTGCACAAAAAGCACCATTTATACCAGCACTATTTTCTAAACTTTGAGGAGGTTTTATGAACCGATTTTTTCTGTACTAGCTTATTATAAGCATTCCACATATTAAGCAGAGGGAATTTGACTGGTTCGGTCGAAAGCCATCTTGGAAGTGGGTGCTTTTTGAAAGCGACATTTTTACAACTTAGAAATCTTTATAAATAGAGAAAAGCGTTTTTTTTTGAAAATTTCGAAAAAAGTCCGCTTAATATGCGGATGATGATAAAAACATTGTGCGAAAATTTCATTATATTTAGACGAACTGTTGTTGACACAAACCCGAAATCTAAAATTGTGAATGTAATGTCTAGAAAAAGCTTATGTATTAAAATAAATAAATCTTTACAATAAAATTCTGCAAATCTCGAAAATGAGCACCAGATTCATCAGGGTTTCCTTCTGCATCTTCAAATTTGTCGTCCTTTTGTATTCTCGACCCCGTAATATTTTCATGCGCTTTTGTTTAGAATTTCGACACGTTTTTATACATTTTAAACTGCTAACTGAAAAATTTGTTTAGAAAAATTACTTTTAGATAATCTTTTGGGAGCAAGTTTTAGGACCAGAAACCTGAAAATATATCAGAAAACACTGACCCAGTTTTGGCATAGAGGTTTTGGGCCTAAAACTAACATTAAAGATGCCGCGGGACTATGATTTCTCACTGATTTTGAATTTAGGGACTAGTAAGGGTAAGGAAAAAATCAGACATTGAAAACGAGCAAAAAAATTAAACTCTCTTTTCAGATATTAATTCTACAGAGATTTTCCTTCAAAAATAGTCTAAATATTATTTTTTTAAATTTGACCATTATTTTTAGGTAGTTTTCAACTTAATGATAAAACAGAACTTTTGGTTTTATAACGAGTTCCTTCAGGAATTTTTTCCCATCGCTGTCATACACACACAATTTTATTCGCAAATACATTTCTTTTATATACTAGTTGGTATTCGTTTGTTTTTAGAAAATGTGTAGTTTTGAATAATACGCGAATTTAATTATAAGCATGCAGTGTTTGATTGTCTTGGTCAAAATCTAATTTCTCTAGCTGCTGGACCGAAGAAAACGACGTTAAAATATACAGATGTGATATAAATATAAACTTTAGACTAGGTATAGTTTCATCGTTACCTTAACGGATTTCCTATCCGTTTTTTAGCAATATTTATTAGCCAATCAATGATCACCACGTTCCATACTGACTTTTTTCCAAATTTACTTTCTTATTAAGAGATACAATGAAATTTTTTGGAATGGCTAAATTCTTCGCTCAGCTCTTAAAAATTTTTTATGCAAAGGTTCAAACCAGCTTATTTAGACTCACAGAGCCTTTGTAGCTGGCAGACATGCAATTACAGTGTGTTTAATGATGTTTTTTAAATTTTGTAGCTTTTTTGATAGTTTTCTCAAAAACTTTAATCGTGATTTTTGCAAAACATGGTTTTTAAGTGCACTGCGACAAACAAATCAGGATGTATTCAACCAAATTATTTGAAATTTTCAGGGTCTGTTCAAATATCTATTACACAAGAACTGTAAGTTTTGGTTTCCCATGTATGGTTGTAAAAATATTAATCACTTTTCAAGGTAAATTTGGCTATTATGGACAAAGTAGTGTAAAATACCATAAAAATGTAATCCTTTTAGCTCATGCCATTCTGCTACGACCCCTTTGAATTCTTAGTATTGACTAACAGGTAAAATTCCAAGTCCATAGCATTAGGTGTTCTAGTTATTTATCGCAGCACAAATACTACTTTTTTGGGCCCGTAGACGAAAAATTTGGATTAGGGACCAAATTTTTCAATATTCTGTATAATGATCCTTCTTTTTACCAAAAATCAAGGAAAAATAACGATTATTAAAGATTTTAGTTATAACACCAGTTTACTAAATTTAGGGGCACAACCCTCTGATACACACGGAAATTCAAAATTTATTTTTAATGTTTTTTTAAAACGTAAAATATGTATTAGAATTCATTCCTGGAATAAAATTGGCCAAAAAAATTATGTAAGTAACCTATACGGATCTTTTCCTGAAAACTTTAACATTTACTCCCTTAGAAACGTGCCTAGCAACAAGTTTTCTCCATGCAATTTACCCTTATATTACCACAGTAAAGACTTAACTACCCCTTCGGTTTCCTTCAAATTATTTCGCCGTGGATACATGTTTAAAGTAATAATCGAAACAAACCTGCTGGTAGAACAAGTTCATTTCGAAATATTTTTGCTTTGATGTTGATAAAATATAGTTATTAAAATGTAGAGTATTCATAGTTTGTAATGTCCCAAAAACTGTTCCATTTATTCTCTAGATATAACTCTTAAGAATATTTATTGAAAATTTCAATTCAAAAGATATCAGGTACTAGCTACTATTCGAGGATTGACGACTTGAAAAAAACAAAACAACTCAAATTAATTTTCTAAGCTTTTTTCATTTTCCTCACAATTTTTATCAGATTTTGATCCTCAAATGTCATTGCCGCGATCAGACATTTGCTGGAAACAAAATTCCATTGAAATCCCAAATTGTTCAAATAATGAATTAAACCCAAACTTCCATCTTTAAATTCTAAAATAGCTGGATAAATACCCATTTCCAATATCAACCGTCCAAAATATGTATTGTTTGGACATTTGTTCCAGATGTCATTGATCACTTGATTTGAATTTTGGGAGACATTTACGCAAAAACTCATCTGAAGATAACGATATGAATTTTGTCTCCACCGTGGTAGATTAATACTGGGTGCAGAAGTATTTACTCTAGCTGCTGTATCTCTTTAGTATTTGATTCTCGAGGGCAATATCGATGACGAAAATCGGATATCAAAAATGGAAAAAAACTGATTTTTTGATTTTTCGAGTTTTTTCTAGGTGACCCACCTTAATAATTGCCATTATATTCTTAGTATTTATAAAAAACTTTAAGATGACTAAAGGTGGTGAAGCCAACAGGAGATATAGATTACAACTTACTATTGCCGCTCCTGGTCGTATCATAAAAAGCTAGATTCCGAGCAAATTGAAACTTTATGGTAACCGTATAGTTGATATTGATTTTTTATAAAAAAGCAGTACCACTTTTGCTTTGTCCTGATTGCAAAAATCTTTCTATAACAATGACTCTTGTAAATAAAACTGGAGTTGCATTCGAAATACTAATGAAATGTAGTATTGATCAGTAAAATTAAGGTGCTGTATGCTTGTCCTCATTCTGCGGCACAATTTCTTGATAAAAAAAAAAATTGATAAATCTAACACATGTATAGAATATATTAACATATTTTATAGAAATTTTGTGTGGGACTAAAATATAAATCAAATACCAAAAATAAAAATTAGTTTTATTCTATATATTCAAAAAAATAAATATATTAGATAAATATACATGGTAAAAACAAGAGCTCGTCGAGCCAAAATAGCAGGCGTCCACCATTTAACGATGTTGAAGAAAACTTAAAAAGCATTAGAATCTGATGAGTATAATTAAAAATTACCCAAATTAAAAATATTACAATGAGCTAATTATATAATTGAATGGAAATAAACTTCACCAGAGAATAAATTTCAAATGTCACAGAGGTGATACGAAGGGGTATTTAGGAAAGTAGAATTTTGGGATGTTAGTAAAACTAAACAAGGAAAACCTGATATGACAGGTTTCGAGTAAGCAGAAGAGAGGCGTCCAATACTTAACTATCTAAATTAAAATATGAATATATTTACAAGAAAAAACAATTATATATAGTTTAAATAAACTAATAATGCTAAAAAATATAACTAAGTAACAATATGGTTAAAACCATACTGGATAATTTTTCGAACTTCATGGAAACAATAACTTCTGTACTGTTAGCAGTGGAACACAAGAAAAATCTAGAAAAAAAAAAGTAATAAAAAAAGATTTTAAAACCTAAATTTCTGCTAAATAGAGGGTAATAAACAAGTTTTGAGCCCAGGGTAATAAACACGAGCAAAAAATGTTTTAATGCTTTTTTTTGCTTGTTCCTTAATTAGCTTAAATGTTTTGTAGTAAACAATGCGTTAAAATTTTTACTCATTTGCTTTCGTGGATTCCCCTGAAACGCAAAAATTAAATACCGTTAAACTTTCCTCAAATGTCCTTAAGAATTTAAATACGCAAATGCTTTTTGTTTGTGAATTCAACTTAAAAGAGTAAGAGTAATTAAAATAATAAAATCAAAAATACCTTAATATTTAATAATTGACAGCAAAAGGAGCTGCAGAAGTATTATGGGGATTATCAAACCGTTTCTTGCCAGATCGAAACGTTTGTTCTTCACCGCCAGGTAGACACCCATCAACTCTGTAAAAAAAAAAAATAAATAAATAAATAAATTATAGCTTGAAGACATTAAATTACACTTTACCGGATGGTATAAACTCCTATAATGATGAGAATAGAAAAACATTTTTGTGAACGTCTAACTAAAACTTCGAAGTGTTTTATAGAAAAAACATGGTCGAGAAAAAAGTTTCCGTGCCAAAAACCTTTAATTTCCACATCTTGAAGTGAAATAACTTATTCTAAACGTTTTCCTTTTGTCATTCATCAATAAGACTATAAACTATTTTTAACCTAGTGATTGCACCATAGAAATTACAACCCACTCTGGAGTCAGTAAAATTGAAAAGAAATTCAAGCGTGCGAGTGATCACAGGCATAGAATAGAGGTCATGCTACAGGTCTTATCTGCATAGAGGGCAAAAAGCAATTTTTACAAGTACGACTATTTCATTACAAAAATAATTTCAATTTACTTACTTGTTTAACTTTGGCTTAACTGGCGATGGGCGCACATAATCTAAAGATATTTTGAGTATTAAAAATGAAATATTTTTGAAGTAAAAGGCTAATTTTACAATTTCTTTATTTGCTCTTCACTCAAAATTTATAATTTTAACAAATTAAAAAAAAAAAAAAAAAATAAGAATTGCAAAAACATCAATATAACATTTGCTTAGGATAGTGATTATTTTGTTATTTATTTTTTCATACAAATAAATAATAAAAACTTAAAATTAATAAAATATGTATGCATTTAATTTATTTCACAGTTTAGGAGCGTAACGAACACATTAAAACCATAACCATAACCATAACGAACACATTAAAACCAGTGTAAATAATAAAATTTTAATACATAAAAAAATAAATATATAATTCAATAGCGTAGGAATTAGCGTAGAAAAAAAATAAAGGAGACAAATGAAGGGTAATAATAAAAAAAAAAACATGCCCATCACAGTGAAAGCAGGCTGAGCATTGGGCTTCATATTTCTATTAGAAGACTTCACATCGTGGGAAGTAGTATTATTGTTATGCTCGAACCAATTCCCCGTTGCTGACTGATAAGCAATACGCTCTTTTTGTTTATTTTCTTCTATTACTAGAAGGTCTAAATAAAAAACAATTAAATTTTCAACACAACTTTCATATTTATTTAGACATGAATATTATGAGAAATAATATATATTATAACGAGATTTATAT
>JAUZNK010060752.1:0-14935 GCA_035046665.1 Euphysa ruthae
CATATGTATACGTGCAAAAGCGCATAAGTACATATATTATATACATAACAGATGTTACATACGTTGCACACATTACATGCATTACACACATTACATGCATTACACGCATTAATTGGATTGCAGCCATTACACATATTACACGCATTACATGTATGACACGCATTACACTTATTTCACACATTGCACATATTACACACACACACCCGAAATAAGGAACTCATATTCAATATTAGTATAACAAATGTCATGCAGTCAATCAAATTTGGAAAAGTTTTGAGACAAAAAAATAACAATGCTTTAAAAAAAGTTTGTTTGAACTTTTATAATTAAGAAATATTATAATTACATAATTATTACCTCCAGAGCATTGACCACCAGAACATACATCAGTTTTTTCTTCACTGCTTGATGGACACCCATCACCATTACAAAAACGAATCCAAGTTCCCAGACAATTTGTACCACATACACCACTCAAAGTCCAAACTCCCCAGTCTGAAAACAATTAAAAGCAAATACATTCAAAAATCTTCAAACATCATTGGGGCTGTTTGGGTTTAACCATGTGGACGTCCCAAAGCCAGTGAAACTATCTGAAACTATAAAATACACTGTATATAAAAAAAAAAACAACAGGCATTTTAAAACATTGAACACTAAATTAATAAATTTGGGCTTAATATCTAGGATGGCATATGACATAACACTCGACCTGAAAATTATTTTTTAATCATTGAGTGATAGGGAATAAAATCAAAATTCAGTTAGAATGAAAAGAATGAAACCGTATGTCACAATAACAAATAATAAACACTGACAATGTGCAATCAAGCACCATAAATTCGAAATGGTCAGGATTAGCTAGAATAACCACTGGTCACAAAAGAACTGACATCAAAATGCTCAAAATCTCAAAAATTTACGAATTTTTTGACAGGAACAAACAACATAATTATTACATAGATTTTTAAAATTTCTGCTGAAAAACCATGGTCATATTTTTCCTTTTCTTTTTATTTCTTTTTTTTGGTAAACGATAAACAAGAGGCGTTTATATGTAAGAAAAAAAAAAAACATAAGCTTAAATTAATGTGCATTTTCAAATCAATTTGAAGCCGAGTAGACTTCATTAATTTTTATTACAATTAAGATATTTTTGTCTGTAAACTATAAAATATTCAATACTCTTTTTTTTTTCAAATTTAAAGCATTTACCTTGACAACTTCCAGTTAAACACGATTGAATTTGTATTTGCAAAGTAGTAGGACAACCATCACCAGAACAACTTCGTACAAAGTTTGCTTGACAATTTATTGGGCATGTACCTTGTATAGACCATGATGACCAATCTAAAAAAGAAACAAAAAAAAATCTCATTAGTATGAAAAAAAATAGTCGATGTCAGGGTAAAATACAGAAAATTAAGTTTGCTGGAGATTTTAAATAACTATTTTTCTAACAACTCCAAACCTCTTACTTTGACAATTGTCAGTTGTACAGGTTTGTTCTTCTATTTCAGTTTTTGGATTTGGACAATCAGCACCAGTACAGGTTCGTCGAAAATTTTGTTTACATTCTAATGGGCAAGTACCAATAATACTCCAAGCTGTCCAACCTAATATAAATAAAAACAAATTACATAATCAAGGCGAGTAACTAATGATATGCATTTAAAAAGTACCCAATTTATATAATCAAGTTAGGAAGTCAAAATTCAAGTCAAAATTTTTAAGCATCAAGTAGAGAGTTTGGCTATTTTAGAATATGTTCAGCATTTTCCTAGAGACATAAACTTTATTAATGTTTGTCACATTATTATTAAACTAGATGTCACAGCACTTAAAAATGATAAATGTGATGTTCCTGAAATTAACACAACTTTATACAACCTTGTCTCATGCATAAACAAATATTACATATATAGGAGATTTCAGTATAAATCTATTACAGAGTGGTAAATAAATATTTTGACAATAATCAATTTTACAAAGGCATGCTCCTTGATAAATGTATATAAACAATTTGTATCAACCAATTGATTAAAACAAATCATTAAATCTTCTACTCGTGTAACATGTGAATCTTCCATGCCATTAGACCACATTGTCAATAATATTCAAAAAGAAGTATAGATACAGTTCTGTCAGACGTGAGATCTGAGTTTTACTAAATGTTTTGGATGGTAAAGCAGCTACCTTGTAAAAAAAATAAAACATACAATTATCGTTGCTTGTTGACGAAATAACAAACTTTCTAACTTTTGCAGATGTCTTTCCCGCCATGGCATTGAAAAATTCAACCGGATAAACTTTTTCCACAGATCAAAAATATTTTAAAATAAAATAAAATACCAAGTCAAACCCATTTCTAAAAACTAAATAATTCAAGGATATGAAGAAACAAATAAAAAACTAAAAAAAAGCAGCACGATGTAATCAACAAAAAAAAAAAATGAATGTAAAATTTCACAGCAATATTGTCTTTATAGCCAATAAAAGTAGATTAGTAATCGTTATTTTAATTTTATAATTTTTCTGCAGGTAGATTTTTGTTGGACCCTTGACTTGTGCTTCGAATAATTAAAGCATTAAACTGATGTTCTATTCTTCTTTCTTTCTGACATTTCATAAGACTGCTGTTGTTTGTTAACCATTAGTTATATAAGTGTACAAGTTATATAAGTGTAAAACATGGATAGAAATTTCTGTATAGCCAAGCAGTCAAAACCACCTGCATTTTATCCTTCGATAAATATGGTGAAAAGAAATACGCATCAGACTCAGTTTTAGTGTAAACAACAAATTAAACCAGAGCCATAAATTATCTTTAACACCCTGCTAATTCAGACTGTAATAATTTTGTTGAAGGAAAAAATATATACCAAAAATATATCACTATTTAATTTACAGATATCACTCAAAAAGAGGGGAAATATATGAGATTTTAGTGCAACAAACCTGTTAATTATTTTTTTACAACAACTTAAAGCATTCTACTGTTCTTTTTTAAAATTTTTGTTGACCAGCGCTGTTTATTTTTGGGGCCATTAACTGCTATTTGAAACCTGCTTATATACTTGGATATTAAGCTTGAAAATAACAAAAAAAGTGTCATGTATGTTTTTTTTTAATTCTTTTTTATTTTTTATGACCAAATAATTTTGATAGAAATTTATCAAATAGTGAGCGATCTATTAAATACCCTTGAAGAAAGATATGAAGTGGGGTTCTTTATATCCTCATATTTAAACTATGTAAACCTCTGTGATTATAACTTCTATTAAATAATATCAGTTTATCAGTAATAATATCAGTAATACCAGTATGTCAGATGCAGGAAATACTTCTGTGTCTGATTCAACCTGATTAGGAACTGAATCAAGGACATTTCCAGTGCCCACATGAGGCTTTTAACATTTTATTTCATTGCCGTTGACTAGCCCTTCTTTGTCATCCAAAAACCTTTTCACTGCATTTCCAACACACAGATGATTTTTCCTTTTCTTCATATATACATGCATGTACCACTTTTGCACTTTTGTTGATCATCTTCATTGGTTTATCTCATTATTTCTTCGTCATTCTCTAATTCTAATCACACATCAATTTTACTTCTTTCTTTTCTCTGGGACCTTGACAAAATCTATTTTCTTAATTCATTTCTTCAGAACTTCTTTTTCCAGTAGGCCTTTTAAATATTCTGAATCTGTGATTATTTATGCTATGTGATCTAATTTTCTAAACTTAAATAGTTTTTCTTGTTTACCCTTCATCTTATCCAATATTATTTCTTCAAAACTTTTATTACTTGTAGCATCTTGCAGACTCCGTACTGCTACTCAACCCTTGCCAGGAAAATTTAAGGTTCTGGTCCAAGAAACACACATACCTCATAGTTGCATTCATCACGTGAAAAATCTGCCAGCTGTTTTGAGGAACACTGACCATAAATTTTAAGTTAATTTTTTTCTGGAATTGATCCACATATCATTTCAAAAACAGGTGTTGAGGTGACTGGATGTTGAGAAAATGCTGAAAGAAAATCAATTTCTTTTAGTTTTCTTGGTGTACTTCACAGGTCTTCCAAGTGCATGCCAGTAGTGGTAACGTTTCCTTAGTCTTTGGTCTAAACGATCAGCATGATATTATTATGTTAGGATGTGACAGACCTTAATGCCATATGTCAACTTTTCTTTGATTAGCATTGCTAACATATTAAAATCATTAAATTTAGTTTATAACCTAAATTTGATCAGAATCTATTGGTTGAAGTTTTTGTGATTCAGTTCTTCTACCTTAATTCCATACACTAATGATAATTCACTTTCAAACTCTTTGTCAATGTTTTTTTAACTTTATGTTTTGCAATTGAACTTACTGGACTGAACTGAAAAAAATAACCAAAGGGTCAACTCTCAAACACACAACTCTCTTCATTGTATAAAGTTGATGTGTTTTTCTTCCTGCACCCAATGTAAACTTATATGCAACTCCCCACGTGTGCTGACTACTCTACACTTAGCTGGATCTGTGGGGCAGCCACTTTCATCTGAGTTCTATAAATCAATCCTGTTTTGCATAATGCATTTATGCACATCTAAGTCATGCTTTTCTGCTGATGTTTTTCTACCAGCTGATTTTACTATCGAATTTGTTTCTCTTAGCTTGATTGGTTTTCTATCAGGTCATCTGATGCATTTTTAATTCTATTGAAAGAAATTGATATTCGATGTATTTGTGTAAATTAACATATATAAAAATCTCATTAAATAAACACTAAACAGGTTTAAAAATTAGTAGAGTATACTACAAGAATCACTTCTTTATACAAAGCTTACCTTTTTTATATATATTAAAATAATCTTTGAAAACTTTTGCTTATTTGAAAAAAGTGTTTTCATACTATAGAAGTATCAAACTATAAAGTTATTATGCAACTCTTCCAAAAACCCGAAAGGTTAACTTTAAATTACAAACGAGCAAAGAAAAAACTTTATTATTATACATTGAAAAAAAAGAAAAAATCCACTTTTGAAAGTTTGAATACATATGAATTATTGTAAATATTATAAATCTAAACTAACTATTTTTGGATCTAAGTAACTGGCAGATATCGAAATTGATTTTTGAAGTTTAAACATAATTACACAATATTTTTATAATTGACGAAGCAGACGCTAGATGAAAAGCATGACAATATGGCTGACATGGCAACTGAAAAGATAGTTCAAGTAAAAAAAATTTCTAGTATTTCCTAGTATTGCAGGATGATGAGGGATATATTTAGTAAAACTTTATGATTTCATTATCATTGGATTCAAATTATCATGTAAAAAGTAAGTTTTGTTTTGGGAGATTTATTGACATATGGAAGTAAAGCATTAAAAATTCAAAAAAACATAAAGATGATTTAACACCACAAAAAGTTTATTATCTATATTGACTTTTTAATACAACTTTTTCCCATTAAAGCTGAGCCTTGGTGTCTTGTTTGTATATACTGGTCCAAAGCGACACTTGGGCAAACAATAAAAAGACTGATGGGAAGCCTATTTGGGGTTCTGGTAATAATTTCAAAAAAATAAAATTTTGCAAATATACTTGAAAACTAAATATACTAAAAATAATGGAAAAAAAACCTGTAGCACTGTGACATACCTTGCTAAAGATTAAAAACAGACATACATATTTAAATAAAAAAATTTTTTATGACAGTAGGAAAAAAACTGCACATGCAATCGTTGTGCAGGCGTTGCGCAGTCATTGTGCAGACAAGACTTTCTCTAATGAGAGACACTGAACATGGCGCAGTTTAATTATCCTCCAACAGCAATTTGAGCCAGTGTGAATAAAATCTATAAAAAACGACTTTGATTTTTTAAATGCCATAATTTGAAGTACCATAATAAATTTTTTTCTATAGCATCGCCATTATCAAACTATTCTAAAATAAGTGTGATCTTTTAGAAATATGTTATGGTGGTAAATTCACAGTGATAAAATATTGTGTGTATGCCAACTGACCCGGTTCTAACAACTAATACTTATATTATCACAGTTATCAAATTATCAAATTTAAATACACGACAAACATATTTCTTGTGTGCAACTATAACATTGAGAAAATAAGCATGTAAGATTTACCCTTCCTACCAATAAAGTAGTGTTTTTTGATTAGCCTTCTTGACTATATATTTTATTTATCATGCTATTAAGACAAAAGAAACAAAGAAAGCCATTAAGTCAAAAAAGATGCAATAAATGATTATTGCAATAAAACATAGTAAGCTGCAACTGATATTAACAAATCTATTTTGATAAAAGCAAGAAGACAATTTCAAACAGCTCATTTAAAGTTTTATTGCAGTGATAGATGGATTTATTTCGTCAAGTTTACATAAAAAAATCAGCAAAATGTTTGTGACAAATACTATGTATTCCGCAAGTGAAAGCTACTATCAAACAATACAGCATTCATTGGGTTAGACATACAAAACCTAAATATTTATATATGAGAAGTGCTAGCTAAAACAACTAAACATGATATCCCTTAGAATAACTTTTTGTGGCTACTATGTTATTAAGATTGATTTGAATACCTTGCTCTTTATATTTTTCTTTTTAGAAATAGAACACTTGTTACATGGAAAAATGATCTTGTGGTTTATGACCTTTAGTTTTTGAAGCTTTGAATATATCCAGTGCCAACTGATCCAACTTCTCCCCGCCCCCAACCACCCAGTGTCAAATCAATGTGTTAAATAACATTTTTCGATTTATGATTGGCCCCTTATGTCTTTGAAATGTTTAGATAAGAAATTGAATATGCTGTCTTTAACAGAATTAAAATTATTAAAATAAAATTTAGAGATACTTGTCAGTGTGCATTGGCTTACAATAGCCTTTAACAGCAAAACTAAAACTTTATGGATATTATTTTTACTACCAATTTGTAAACTTGGTAGTAAAAATAATACTAATAATAATTTGTAAACTTAATGTTTTCAACCATAAAATGATAATTTTGGCGCCTTAGAGAGTGATAAATAAGGTTTTGATTTACAAAAAAGTGCAAGAACATTTTTGTAACAATATGTAAGCCGTCTGATTACCAAAAAGCAAAAGACTTAATACTAAGACTTGAGAGACTTTGAAACATATCATTGATTGAGTCAAACTTTTTTGTATCAGCAAGATCCAAAAAAATAACCTTATTAGCAAATAGCCTCATTAATTTAGTGCATTCACAAGTTATTATAACTTAAATTGGATGAAAAAGGTAACAGAAATCTATTTATATACAATATACATAATATCTCACTTAACAGTTTATGTTGCAACTAAGCATAAAGAACTTTGATATTTATTTCAACAAATACTTTTAACAAAAAAACTAACCAACACCAGTTTCCCTATTCTTTTGGAATTAATTCTTTCAGAAATTTCTTTGTTTTTATATTAGCATATTTAAAAATATACATTTCTGCAAGGTGCATATATAATTTCCGACATTTTTTTTTTTTGATAACTAAGAAATAAAAAATCTAGTTTTGCACAACTCCCAACAATTAATATTGGAAAAAAAAAAATCATATTTCATCTTGATTTCATATTATAGTTATTAAGGAAATACCAAAAAGTTCTAAATTTCTCCTTCATATAATAAGCCTATTAACATCAACAAAAAAAATTTATTTTTACAAAAAATAAAAAAATTAAGTAGAAGCAAATGCAATCACAGGGTTAACTTTCTAAAAAGCATACCAGATAATATGATTGGACCAGCATTTTACTAATTTTTACTTACAATTAGTTTTAATTCCAAATAGAAAATTCATTTCACAAAAAATAAAAATAACTTACTTGCATCAGTTGACTTTGTACCATCATTTACGAAATTTAATGTATTTGTCAATAGCGTAGCATCATTGCTAAAGGCATTCCAACTCTCTTTCTCAAGAGCAAAATAATTTGATTCATCCGTAATTGCCCTGGCAGTTTCAACATCATCAGCATATCGAGATTCCAAAAATATTGCAAATGTGTTACCTCTCATGTTTTTACTTGTTATTGCTGTTCTAATGCTATCAAGGTAGTTTCCATTATTCATGGTATGAACAAAATCATATGCGCCAAATAATACAATGATATAATTATTCTGTTGTTGACAAATGTCCACATTATCTAAAGCCATAGTAATACCTTCCAAAAGATTTGCTTGGGTAACTTCCGCTGCAGATATTGTCCTTTGAAAATCTCTAGTGATATCAATAACCTCAGAAAACTTCAACGAGTCCACTGAATTGATAAAATCATTCTTAAAGTCACATTGACGTGAAATAACAGCCACATCTTCCTGAGTATTGGTTTGATATGCTTCCACCGTACTGAATTTGTCATTGGCATTCCTAGACTCAGCAAATGTTTTCATGAATTTTTTAATTCCATCATAGGTTCCTGATCCCTTGATTTTGTCATCACTATTGAAAGATTTATCAATCAAAAATGTAAATGAATCCTGACCTAAAAGCAAAAATAGATATCATTTCAAACACTTTTTCATTTCTTATTTTTTCCTAGTTTATCTCACCTTGCCATTTCTTTATTAATAATATTTGAACAACAGAGAATAATTCAATTGAGACATAAATTATTAAATCAAAACCAAATAAAAATTAATTTTGATAATTTCAACACAGAATTTATTTCTATTTACAGCTTTATTGTATATCAAATATACCCTGGCCATCCTGTCCTTATTTTCATATATCCCTGGGTATTTTAGCAGTAAAATTAGTCATGCCTAACCATGTTTGGAGGTAAATAACTTGAGATTGGCTGATGGCTCACCCATAAAACTATATTTTTGAAGACTAGACGAAGTTTCTAGCCAATCTTTCGAGACCATATTCAGTCACAAATATGAGTCTGGGAAATAATTATGGCATTCTAAGATCAGAGAGAAAATAAGACAAAAAAATAACTTTTTTCTAAATTTACATGGTGTAAATTTACAACACAAATAAATATCTTCAATATAAATCACAAATAATGAACAAAAAATCTAAAGCTAGTCAACCAGCAGTAAATAAGTCATATCTAATATATTTTTGTGCCAGTCTTTCCAGCATGTTGAACCGACTATAAGACAGAGGTATTGCCAACATTCTAAACACCAAAAACAGCTCTTCGTCCTTTTTGGAATATCTTTACAAGCTATTCTGTTGTGTATCTTCTTGAAATGATTGTGTTTGTGCAAACACACAACACGTGTGATTTTACAACAATAACCTTTATTATTTTAAGGGAAAGTTTACTACTCGTAAAAAAAGTACTTGTAGCAAAGTGTTAAACAGCACTTTATAACTTCTGTGTGACTACACGGTTTGTTTGTTTGTTTGTGTGACTACACGGTTTGTTTTTCTATACAAATGTTTTATTCTAACCTTAGAATAGATTTTAATGTATTTTTTAATGAATCAACTTCAGGAAAGAATCAATCAATCAATAATAATTTATTTACCAAAAACAATCTACAAGAAATGTTAAATTTATAATTATACAATTATTTTATAAAAAAAAATTATTAATATTTATAAAAATTAGTTTTTCAAAAAGGCAGTCGAATTTGGATGGAGCCACTCATGCAGAAAAAGGAGTGACACCAATTGATAGTTCTTGAAAAAATCCTATAAAGTTCATGCAAAAAAGTGTTTATAAAAATAACCAGAGAAAGCAAAAAGAGTGAAAAGAAAGAAAATAATTTTTCTCCGAAAAACTAAAGAAAAGGATTAAATAGAGACTTTAATGACAATTTTTTGAATTGACACTGTTTTAAATGGAGAAAAAAGGGAGTTGGAGTTAAAATTCTTAAATTTTCAAAGTCATTTACAAAAGAAAGAAGAGAGTTATGCCAATCACAGATACATTTATAAATGATAGAATACTTTTCATACTTTTGTGAAAATAGAGAAGTAGATTTTTTTAAGAGTAGGTTTATCATCAAAGTAACAAAATTTATATAGCATACTGTTAGATCTATTTAACTTTTTCTTACACAAAGATGAACTTTGAAGTTTATCTTTGTGAAATTGCCATGAAAGATTAGAATCTATTAAAACACCAAAGTACTTTACAAATTTAGAAGGATAAAGCTTTTTGCCATTAATCTTGATTACATCATTTATTGAATTCCAAGGTGCTGAGAAAATTATGAATTCTATTTTGTCTAAATTCTGGGATATTAAGTTGACGTTTAGCCAGTGGACTATATTTTTTAGATCAAAATGTACATTTTTACAACTGGATTGATGTATAGAAGATTTGTGATTAACAGGAAAGAACTTGATAGATTCATGTAAGTCATTAATATAAATCAAGAATAATAGAGGGCCTAAAACTGATCCTTGAAGAACAACCACAGGCAATAGATTTTAGAGATCATACCCACTAATAGAAACAAACTGTTTGTGATCATAAAAATAAGATTTAAACCAATCCTTTGCAATGCCATGAGCACTACAATATTCTAATTTGGAGTATCGAATGCTCTTTAAATATCAATAAAAATTCCACACACAAAATGACCTCTCTGATTTTTTTCATTTATACTTATGAGAGCATGATAGGTTTTTAGATCGAATCCCAAATTGATATTATGTCAAACACTTAAAATTGTTGAGGAAAGGATAAAATCTGGAACACATCAGTTTTCAAGAACTTTGCTAATTTTGGATAAAAATGAGATTGGTCTGTAGTTATTGCATAAAAATTTAGAACCTTTTTTGGTATAAGGGCAGAACACAAGATATTTTCAGATTCTCAGGAAAAGTACCATTTTCCTACAAAAAAACTGATATCTTTTCAGTTTTTACACGAAGGATTTATCACAAATATTGAAATGACCAAACCTCTGCATGTTTATGTACATGCAAAAGTCAAACAACCAATGAAATAAAAGTATCATATTATTGTTGCCAAACTTTTTAAAAATTCAGATAGGATAACTACATCAGATTTTACATGTGCTGTCGGATCTAGAGTCAAGTATTTAGGTGAATGTAACCACACTGATGCTATTCTCTTTGTAATGGAAGATTTTAACCACAAAGACCTGAGAGAACTGTCTGATCCTAACAAGCACATCTAGACTTTCTAAATGGAATGTTACTTTATCATGAAAACCTGCCTCTCTATTGAAGAAACGGTTACCAAAAAAATAAAATTTGGTGACAAAATTGAAACCAAATATGATCCTTGTTTCCTATCATAGAAATTTAATTAAAAGTGATATTAGCGCTTGTTGCATACCTAGTCGATTACAGTCCTGGCCTACGAAAAAGTTTTTTTTTCAGGAATGTTCCTTCAAGATGCATTGATGGTGTACCCAAAGAAGTAGTTTGCAAGGAAGCTCACATTTCTGATGACATTGTAAATGACACACTTCCGCTTAACAAATTTTACAATATTAAATATTTAAATATTCATTCGAACTTTTAGATAAATACCCTTCGTAAATTCAATGGTCAATAGTGTTGAAGAAATTTATGAAATCGTAAAAAACATTATTGCTCAAACATTATTGACCTGCCACTATTTATTTTTGCAAACCTGGAGATTTTTCAAAAAAATTTTCAAAAACATTGAGATTCAAACAAAAACCTTGAGAAATTTAAAATTGAGAAAAAAATGACAAATTTGGTTTGGTAGACCATGTAAAGATAATTAATAAAACGTTTAAAATATTAAAAATTAAACAAGACGCCAAAAACAGCTATAAAGTACTGATTTTACAATGTATTTCAAATGCTAATAAAAGATTTTAAAAAGATGTTGTTTCATTAGATTTTTGAGTTTTCAAGTTAGAGAATAAATGACTTTGTTTTTTGTCTAAAAGTGTTAAAATCTTGTTTGATATTAAGAAACAATTTCACCACCGATGATGCAGAAAACAAGAAGAACTATAGCCATAGTAAAATAAAACATACATGCATAATTGTATATATATCTGAGAAAAATAATAAAGGACTTCATTTTAGCATTGACATTGATAAATGAACACCATCTGAAGGCAACAACACTTTACTTTACACTAGACGTAAAAATTGTATCAATATCATGGTCAATTTTTATATTCACTATTGTAAAGCGTTTGTTGCCTTCTTTGCTGTTTGTAATATTTCATTATCTGGTCTCCAATTATAACATGGAGTAGTTGATTCTGGATACATATTTTTCATTCCTAGTATACTTGACAATGTCCAAGCTATTTCCAATGAAGATTTTTCAAATGATGTATTTTTCTTGACAATACTGAAGATTCTTTCTAATTCTGCGTTAGTGTGTGGGACAATTAAAACTATTTCAGCAATTTTTGGTAAGAATTTAAAACTTTTAGCATTTGATCCAGGAATCTCTGTTTGTCCAATGTAATAGTACAACATATCCACTCTGTAATGGCTTGACTCCATGTTACCAAGACTGTAACTTTCAAGGAGATTTTGCGGCAGAAAACACAGGTCTGGTCGATGGTCCGACATATTGATGGTCTGACATATCAATTGCCTGACATATAAATGGTCCGACATATCTATATATGTTAGTAAATCTTAATGAACAAATCAACACGTTTTTAATTGTGGACATCTGTTCATTTCTCTTCAGCTATTTGATTAACACTTTTTTCGCTTTGGAAAACGTTTAATTTATTGTTTCCATTTCACACAAAGTAAAGGCCTGCTCATTAGAAAATTTTTGATCGAACCGATAATTTCGACCAACAGACAACTTTAGAAATTATTATAGAAAGAAGAATTGATGTTATTAATTATTTTAAGAAAAAGAGTTTGATTTTTAATCAAAAAAAAAAAAAAAAAAATTTGATTGAGAAAAGTATTTCAAGAGAGATGCAGCAAAGGAGAATACCAACTAATGGTAAAAGATTTATATCTTTTTTACTACGAGTACTTTTCAAGCTTTTTTCTTATGACACAGAACAGATTTCAAGAACTTTTATCTTTCATAGGACCATATATCGCAAAACCGTTTATCGACCACAAACATATCAGCGTTGGTATAAGGTTATATATTTAAGGGATAGATAAACATATTTTTAGAAATATTTTCTCTTTCTCTATGTCTCCCGGCATACTAAGTATTACATATTAGGCTCCGCTATTCCCCTTATATTTTTGGGTAAATTAGATCTACATTGGTGGATCTAATATTTGGGTAAATTTCAAATTTGATTTGATTCGAATAAAGCAATAAGCACAGTTGTTGGATGGTTCTCGGTTTAGCTTTTTGCTTAAAACGAGATATATGTTTATTTAATATTTTAATTTTAAAGATTGCTAAAAGCGGAAGTATACTTTAAAAAAAGTTGATATAAATATTGAAAATTTCGTTTCAAGTCAGTAACTCGTATTGGTACTAAAGCAGGTGTTTATGACTTTATCATTTTACTAGTATACCGGACAATCGATATATCGGACCATCGATAAAAACACAGAGAACGCTATGATGAATCGAGCATTTTTATCGCCGTGCTTTTGTTCCTGAGCTTTTTACCAGACGAGTGCAAAGAGGTGAACATCTGTATCAACATGATGGATGGTCAAAATTCAAAGTAGCGATGTTTGTAGCAAAACTACGGCGTTTTTTTTAGCCACACATTCCTTAATTCCTAAACATGCTTTCATAGTGCTAACATTTTGTATAATTCATTTCTCATCACTTTTGCAGAATTATTCTTGTTACAGATTTGAAAAATAATGCCCCAATTCCAAACCTAGTTGTGAAAATACTCTTGGATGTCCTTAAAGCCATGATTAAAGTTGAAAACGGCAGAATATTTTGCAATCATTTTTTTTCTCAAAAATAACCAAAATTTTTTGTCAAAAAAATCTTTGTAAATCGGTGACAATTATCATTTTCTTTTTCATTATATTTTGTCTTTATTGCTCTGTTTCTTTCATTATTATATTTTGTTGATTGTCAGCAACAAGAGTTTTCCCAAAGATGCCGAATATGTGATAAATAGTAACAATCACAATATTTATAGTCTAATATTTTCACCAGTATATTTATATTTCTGTCGCTTTTAGCTCGCTTCGTAAGTTTTATTTAACTAACCATTCCAAATTTAAATAAACAAAGAATCTTAGTTGTTGTTTATAACAGTAGAATAAAAATCAAAACAAAACCGATAAAACAAACGGAATTTTTCGTGCTAAATCTATAATTAGAACGTAACGAAATTTTGTCTTAAATTCCCGTGAACTAGTTACATAGGAAACTGACACGTGACACATTTTTACATCTTTTTGAAGACCTGCTAAACACTTTTGTAAGGAAAAAAACGACTATAACAATATATACCATTAAAACATAAAAAAATTTAAACAGCACGACCCAAAACAACAGTAAGATTTAATAACCGTGCCAAAATAATGTGTTTGTTGCAAAAACATTGTTGGGACACTGTTGTGTCGCCTCTTTAGAACTGAACTTTACCGATGATTGATTTGAGATTTTAAAAGTATTAGATGTTTAAATATTGAATAATGATTCAGGAAATTTACTCTGGAAATTTTTTAAAAAGGTCAAAAATATTATTGTTACAGATTCTACGAAAAATTTTGCATTAAAAAGAGTCTAAACAAAAATTTTCTTCTTTTTAAAAAAGTGAGAATCTCAACGGCTATTTACCACCCTATATTTATACGCCCTATATTTATAAACCCCTTTTTTAAATAAAATCACAAAAGAATTTAAAAATAAAAAATTCTTTTTCGATAAAAATTAGCTTATTTTTTTTTATTTTTTTTTTTTATATATAGTTTTCAGAAACTGTAATAAGTTTTCACTTTCAATAAAAAAATAATTTGGGAGATAAATTAAACACATATTTTTCGTAGAAAATAACCTCTTTTAC
>JAUZNK010060774.1:0-14933 GCA_035046665.1 Euphysa ruthae
AACTCCCACTTTCAAATCAGATGTACATGAATTTCCAAACACCCTCAAGAACAACTTCACGAGCGTCAAACTACTCAAAAGTTCCGGATCAATAAAAAAAGTTGCCTAAAAGTAATAAACTGGCAACAAGTTTACGATTACTCCTAAAGGTCCCAATAATGGGGTTAAACAATAAAATTCTACTTAGTATCATTGTATTGGTTTAGTCATCCAACCCGCAACTAGTATACTAGTATACTTACTGATTTGATAATATACTGTCAATCATAGGATTTTCTTTTGAAGTCATTGAAACAGGATCATATTCGGATCTGAACCTATCTTTAGGCATGATATGGCTGTCCAGAAAAAATCTGAAAAATAGATGGATGGGGGTAAAAGTCATTTTTACCTCATAAATATAGATCATAATAAGCTTAAAGATAATATACTTGAAGATAAAGTTAGTCGAGAACCTTCAAATATAGGAATTTTATCATTTGCATTCCTTTCATCTATCAAATTATCTGGACGACATTGTTGAGTGATGTCTTCCATTTCACTTTAATTTAAAATTTAAAGCATTACATTTTATAGGACTAGAACTAAAAAAATATATTTATTTAGATTTTTTAAGTTTTGAAATACAACTGTTTAATTGTACTTTTCTTATACTGCACTTAAAAAATATAAAAAATGTGCAAAAAGGGAGTCTATACTTTATTTGTACGTTTAATTGAAATTGTGTATGAAGTATGGTACCCAGAGGTTTCGCTCGCGGATGTTTCATTCCCGTAAGTTTCGCTCCCGCACGGATGCTTCTCTCCAGAATGTTTCTCTCCCACTTTCACTATCACATTTTTTGTGAGTAAAAAATTAAAACAAATGTTTTGAAAGATTCTTACATATAATCTTAAATATTTCTCTTGTTCTATTTTCTTTCTGAATGAAAGATTTTTTTTTATTGGTTGTTATTATTTATTTTATGAATGCTAATTAATAATTGCAACTTAATTTGTGTCGGCACAAATGTTCATAAAATGGGTGTAAAGTTGTACCTGTTATATTTGTTGTCTTTTGAACGTTATCGATCAACCAAAAATCATGATTGTTGCTTTATAGCTTTTGATAGTAGCAGCTATTTGTCTAAGTTATGCTGAAAATATACGTGTTTATATAGGAAAAGAGTGGTGATTTATATAAATTTAGTTTTGATGTGGATCTGCAAGTGTGTTTGTAGTATGGGCTGAAACATAAAATGACTGGAGTTTTTTGTTAGAAACAAACGCTGTATTATTTGTGAAAGATTATAGATTAAGGATCTTTTTCTGTAATTTCTTTCTTTTTATTAACGTCTATTTTACAGACCGGAAAATTTAATTTAAAGCTCTGGGTTCAAATATACTGCCATTTTTATCCCACCCGTACAGTTCAAAATTCAAGATGCGATGTAATGGCTACTGTAAACCATGAAACGAAATGTTAATGACGTTTGCGGCAGTTTCTCGGATTCTAATTGAAATTTAGAGTATAGATACCATCTCAAAGATTCCAGATTGCTTATGTGTTCAGGTCGATTGTAACGGGATAGGTCTAGAGTGAATCGAATTAAACCATTTTTAATAGTAATAGAACTCTTTATATCGATTTTCGCACTACTATTACACTATAAATATCATTAATTTTTCTACTCCTCGCACAATTACTGACTTATCACTAATTGTTGATAGTTAGCTCCCGTCAACACGAAACAAAGATTTTGGGACAACATAGAATTCAAACTCTCCAAGGCAAATCGTATCACTAACTTTTCTTTTCTTTCAAATTAATCATCTTGTCATTAATCTTTACCATCTATGACTTTAATATTAGTAGCAAATGTTGGCAGCTTTGTCTTTTTTATAGGTTCCCAAATTGAATCTCTATTTACCCACTCATCTATATATACCACTAAGCATTTATCTCCTTCGAGACCATGGTTAAGAAACTTTTCTGCCACAGCTTTTGGGAGAGCTTTAATAATGGAAATGCAATTTTCGATTTAGAAATAACCGATGAAACAAGGAAACTTGTGGCTTTAAAAAAATGCGACTTAGAATAAAAGCTACGCGGAATACAGTTAGAAGACCTGAGGCCAAAAGTGGAAATACGAATTATCATGAAATCATTTGCTCCACATGAAATTAGGTAATCTGGAATCATGTAACGATTTTTTGAGTCAAATATCGATTTAAATTTGATTTTGTTTGCTGCCAGATTGCTTTCGCATGGTTTGTCGTCAATTTAGTGTTAGGATTTACAGTTGTACTGATGGTTAACAACACAGTGTTGAAAGCCTTGCGCAGCGATGGAATTATAAGCCGCCCAACTACAGCTCCAAGTTTCAGTACCCGGTTTAATCCACGGCATAATAATGGGAATTAATGTAGGAGCATCCTGATGTGGAACTGGAACCAAACAACCCTCCATTTTTTGAGGATCGCATCCTCCAAAAATCCACTACTCCGTCAAAATTTTCCAGCGGTTGTATTTTCATCGATTTCAACTATATGCCCGAGGTCACCTATCTTGACAGGATGGTTTAAGAAGCAGTTTACAGATATGTCTCAGCAAAATGATCCCAGTCGACAACAGAATGTTCACTCCGGATTAAAAGTTCGTGTTTTACGTCTGCGACGGACTTTCCTCAGGACGTGCCACCTCTTCTGTACCATAGATAGGTGATCCGAGTATTTACCACAACTCTATATGATATGCGTCCAAAAACTTCCTTGCCTAATGCTTATTCTTTTTTTGCACTCCTTTACTGGACAACATCAAGTCACTTCGTCAACAGCACTATTCAAACGTTGCTCGGTACACTGACGATTTCATCCAATATTTCTTGAATATGAGCACTTACAACAGCCATGGCAGAATTTAGAAAGAATAAACGAAATGAAAAATCAAGAAAATAAATATATCAAAGCAATAAGCAAACTATGCGCAAGAATCAATGACACCAAAATGGAAACATGCGTAATAGAATAAAAAGATCCACACGTTATTTTTTTTTTATTAGCTACCCAATTTTTGGCCTCCTACGAAAATTACTTAAAAACTGCTTTAAAAGTCATAGCAAGTTGCTTAACGGTTGCTTAACATAATAACGTGTATTTAGCGCTTGAACATGTATATATAGTTTGCTACAAGGGTAATATTTTGGGGATAGCAAACATCTTTACTTCGAGTTAAATTTTTTTCACTTTGAAATTTTATCTTATAGTAACTAGAAATTCTCTATTTGTTTGGCCATGTCAAATGAAGTCATGACTTTGCTAATCCGTAGTGCTGTAATTTATCTTTCTACCAATCTGTAGTTCGATTTAAAGGTTATCATTGACTTTTAATCAAAAGTTAAGAAGTAGGGTATTTCTTTATCTATACGTTAGTAATTTGTCTTATTAAATTGACTTATTGTTTATATATGTTTATTGGGGTGCAGTTATCTATGAAATTTTGCTTATAAACTTTTAGCAAATGAAAAATCCATGTTAACTAATGGACATTTAGTCTGGTGCAACTTGAAGAGAAGAAATGAGTTCTCGTGATTGGATTGAGTTAGAAAGTGACCCAGGTATTAGCGTTTTTTTATTATTAAACATACATTATTTACATTTGTTACTTTATAGATGCTTTATAGCTATCAATAAATATTTGGTTGATCCTCTTCTAATGTTACAGTTTAGTAATTTATGCTTATTTTTGACCCTCAACTTTTTTACGTAGTTGTTTCTTTTGTTGTCCCATGTAATCATCCTTGTTGATTCTTAATGATTTTTTGTCTAGAACTGATTTTTTTTCTTTCTGAATTTTATATTAAAGGGAAAGGGCTTGTCTTTTGGCTCTGTGTCCAAACATGGTCAATTTAAGAGTATTTAAAAGTGAAAAATCAAATTAATATTAAGAAATGGTTCATATCATCTTTTGCAAAGGATTATGCTGTTAGACATATTCTTAAAATGTTAAAAGCTTATGTAACTGATGCAGCTAATTATTTGATGAAGTTTTGAAGCAAAGTTTATACAGCTGGGTATGCTTTCTAATTTCAATCTGATTGCAGTAATATTTTTACCTCGGTCATTTTGTTATGGTCCACACACTTGGAGAATTGTCATCCAAGTATCATTCAGTTTCAGATCAACTGTTACATGTAATAAGGGGAATGATATTCTACCATTTCATCCTTCTATCATTCCATCCTTCCATCCTTCTATCGTTTCATCCTTCTATCATTTCATCCTTCCATACTTTTATCATTCCATACTTCTATCATTTCATCCTTCTATCCTTCTATCATTCCATCCCTCCTTCCTTCTATCATTTCTTCCTTCCATCCTTCTATCATTTCATCATTCTATCATTTTATCCTTCTATCAATCCATCTTTCTATGATTTTGTCCTTCTATCATGATATCATTCCATCCTTCTATCATTCCATCACTTCATCTTGATATTATTCTATCCTTCTATCATTTCATCTTTCTATCATTAAATCATTCCATATCTTCTATCATTCCATCCTTCTATCCCATCATTTCATCTTTCCTTCCTTTTATCATTTCATCTTTCTGTCCTTCTATCATTCGAACAACGTATCAGTATATCTGTTTTTAAATTTTCAAACTGATGTTATTACAGAACGGTTCATGTATTTATCTGAAGAGTGTTATATTCCAGCTGTTTTAAATTTTCTAACCCCCCCCCCCCTATATTTACTCAATTTTATGGATGAAGCTAGCTTCGATTATTCGACTGTGATTTCAAACATAATACCGCCGTTAAAATAAGCAAGGCAACGCTTCGAGACTTTCGAATGCTATGTTTTGTTTTTTTTTCCTGTGACAATCACTGAGATGCAGTTACCTTTTCTTTAATAGGTAAGTGTTTCCTTATCTTTACTTGTTTTTATTGTCAAGTATTTTTACCATTTCTTTAATAGCTAAATGTGAATTGCTTTTATTGTCATGAAAAGATTTTTTATTCAGCTTGGTCAAAAGGAAGTTTTGATCTCTTGCCTGCTAACTCAATAATTTGTTTGGGCCTATTTACAAATTATTTGACCTTTCCTTGTTTAAAGATTATTTTCATGCTTCTTATAAGTATTTACATTTGTTCTTGGTTCATTCTATACCCTTGATCAGAAGGTTTAAAAAATATTTAACTAAAATAAGTCACAATTTCTTTTTTATTTTGTTTGTTTAGAAAATGAAAATTGTATTACTTGATCATATTTTGTTTGTCTAGTAAAACGGAAATTTTGTTCCTTGTTCCTATTTTTATAAAAACGAAAATTATATTACTTGTTCCTATTTTTTTCCTTATAAAAATGAAAATTGAAAGTTTAAAAATTTTCTTTTAGAAAAATTTTAGAAAAACGAAAAATTTTATTATAGTGTATATTGTTTTTTCATTTAGTAAAAACTTCTCGTCTGTGTTGTGCCTGTCTGCTGTTTAAATTAACTGGATACATGGTATCGTTATTCGTTAGTTGTTATTCTATTCAGCTGCATTCAACGCTGGTGTTATTATTTTCTATATTGGCACATGTTTCAATCGGCAACGTTGTTTTTCAATCTTTTGGGATTGTGATGTTGCTAAATTTGTATTGCACGAAGACATCGATTCTGTATTCCCACTTTGATAATAGAAAAATGACATTAAAAATTAAATCACTTTCATATTACTTTCATAATATTGCCCAGTGACCACAAAATATACTGTCTTATATGCTTAAAACTTATAAACCTTAACAGATTATCCTGGGATATAAATAATAATTAATGCCACACATATTAAAGAAAGAAATCATCCTGCTAAGCTATAAATGAATGTTGATTTTCTTCAAAACCTTATTTTCAAAAAATTTTCCTCAAAAAAGTTTTTTATAACGAGATTTTTTTCTTCAAGATATTTTCTTCAAAAAATTTATGACCACAAAATATACTGTCCTATATGCTTAAAATTAATTGGAGGGATGGGGCAATTCAATTTTCGTCTATGCAACTCTCCCGCCTCTATTTCTACATTCATCATTTGTTAACTGTTTTAAGGCTGCAAAGCTCAGGCCACTTATTGCAAACAGGAATTTCATAAATATTCATCGCATGTTCTAAAATTATACTATTGTTATTATTTCAAAATGCGGAAAAAGTAAAAATATCTGTAAGTGCTTATTTTTTAATTTGGTATACAAATATTTTAAAAATTGACTGGTTAGGGGTTGATAAATTTTTATTTTCATTCAGTTCAGTAATTCAATTCAATAAATTTATTTAACTTTGAATAAATACAATAATTATAAATTATTCGTAAATACTAATATAATACAACAAAACAAACAATTACAAACAGCATGAACAAGCGGGGGGAAGATTTAATAAAAAAGGTACTTATAAGGTTATATGGTACACATTTCATAGAGAAAGTATTTTGAATTAGTTTTGGACTTATATCATTGATTGACTTATAAATTTCAGTCATCAACATATATTTTTTATTTCAACTACATTTTAAAACTTTAAAAAAAAGTGTTGCACCATTTTGGTTTTGAATTTCGTTAACATCTCTTAAATGAGGTTTAAGTTAATAATAATTTTGGTATTGACAATGCTTTTGGATATCATATACCTGTTCATGACAGGGATCCACGCGAATATTTTAAATCTTCAGATAGTGTCACTGTCCAAAAATCATATGAAATAATGTCAAAAATTTCAAGTTTTTTTAGGAATATTTAAATCCCTTGTTTATAGTTTTAAACCAAACTAGTTTAGCCTAGGCAATATTATTGTAAAATTAAAGGATTTTCAAATGTTAATTTTCTGCAAATTGTTTATTTTATTATACTTTGATTATACAATGAGTCTCAGTATGTGCTACAAAGGTTTTAGAGGTCCTTTTGATGTTCTTTTAGTGTTCTTTTATGTGTCACATAACATACGTTTCATAATTTAAAATCATCAATAAAAAACACTAAAGTTTACCCAGAAAGTCCCTCCGTAAAGCATAACTTTTATAATATAATATTAACCCTTTCAGTGTCAACTTTGAATTTGTAATTTGACTAGAAAAGTTAACTGTAGAATTTTTAGGATGTGTAATTTTAGAAAAGGCCATTAAAAAGGACAAAATTATAGCTTTATTTTATTTCAAATAAAAAAAAAATTTAAATGTAGATCGCCTGATCAATTAAACTTTGTGCGGAAATCACAAAATCTGGAAGAAGATGCTTTTAATTTGCTGTAAACAATGAGTCATCCAAGACAGTAGCTTGTCAAAAGTGCTACATTGAGTCTTGATTTGAAAAATAAGTTGACATTGCATATTTGTTATTAATTACCCTGTTATTAATAATTCTTTAGGTCTATTCACTCTCCTGGTTTATGACTTTGGTGTTAAAAATGTAGAAGTGGAAGAGGTTTATGATTTGTCCAAAAGTATTGATAGGTAATAGTAAATTTTAAAAATTTTGTTCTAAAATTCTAAAATGGGTCACCATCAATTGATAAAATGTTTCATAAAATTCAAATCGTTTCAGATTGTGAAACTTTTATTCCTAGAAGTTCCTAGGAAAGTCTCCACAATGTAATTTTAGTTTTCTTATTATGCCTAATTATACTGGATCTCTTTGCCTTTGTCAGTAAATAATTGTTAAAAAATTACCTTGACAAACTTGACATCGGCTATTTCTTGAGAGCAAAGTTATCTTTTATTTAAATGAAACTATCTAGAATATCTTTAGTAATTTTCCAAGAAGTTTACCAAATCAAGAAAATCTTTTTTGTCATATTTAGCGTAACATAATCAGTGAAAGTAAAATCGTGATAAAATTTATGGAAAGAAGGTTTGTATCTTTTACACAATTAGTTATTAGCCATGGTATCTACTTATCATCGGCTTTTTTTACAATCGAAAAAATTATGTCCTAGATTAAAATTATGTAAATGATAAAAACCAAAAAAAATAAATTAATAAAATAGACAATATAGTTGGGCGTGAAGCCGCTGCATATAAACCAAACTTTAACATTTTGTGTATTATAAATATCTGTCACCCGGGGTAGATATTTATAGTTCAAATAGTGTCACCCCTAATTATTTTTTTTTTATTACACACTGTGTTTAGTTTAGTTTGGGTGTCACCTCGTACAAATGGCTCCCTATCCTTCTTAATGAATATTTTTATTTTTTCAAAAATAATACACACTATTTTGAATTTCCTCAGTCTTTTGAAGGTGGCTTTTTTTTTTTTTTAACAAAATGCATAAAGATCTTTTTGAGCCAAAATAATGGAGATAATGTGGACCAAGTAGCATAGAACAAAATAAAAAATACAAGATATAGTGTACCTCTACTAAATGCAAGTAGCATGGAACAATATCGCAATCTGCAACATTTTGAAAGCTTAGAAGCGCCATCATTGTCATCATAATTGAGTTAATATGTAATTGTTTCTGGCAGCTTAAATCCAGTTTGCATAGTAAACCAAAAAAATGAATTTTTTGCTTGATAAAGTCACAATATTTCTTTGTTAATATTTTTGTGACCGTTTGTTTTGATTTGGCTTGCATTAGTACTTAGTTATATGCATTATAAAAAATAGATAAATACATATCATTTTTTTAACAAGTTTTTTATAGTTATCAGGTCAGCGTTAGATTACATGTATGAGATGTAATTTATGAAAGTTGAATTTAATAGGCATTGCTTATTTATTTCAGGAATGTTTCTAGATATTCTTAAGTATTGGATTGTTTAATTTTCATTTGTGAACTTTTCAGACCTAAATTTTATTCATGGGCTGTATAGAGTGGCTTGATTTACCTAATGAATTCTCTTCATAAAAGTTGTAACTTTAATTTAGGAAGGTTTATGGATTTATATTTTTATTCAAATGGCAAGAAGAACGCAAATCTCGAAGAAAAGCGATTGTTGCTGAAGAAAATTTTGTTTTTGATGACCCGTTTGTTGAGGATATGTTCTTTGCCCAGCAAGTAAGTGTCCATCAATAAATGAAATCCATTTTTTTTAAATATTGCTTTTGTAATAACTATATGAGTTTATCATATCACAATCATACAAGGTTTCCTTTCTTTTTTGAATAAATATTACAAAAAATCAAATAAGATCTCACCCTCACATGTACTCAGGTATTAGTTTGACAATGTAGATCTAAGAAATAATAGTCTTGTTTAAAAAAATTGTAATTTTGCTGACATCACTATCTTCGGAAATCTCATAAACTAATATATATTGTTAACATTGCAAAAAAAGAAAAAGAAAAAAAAAATTATGATACCAAAATTTATCCTGTCATGATTGTAATACCATATCAAAATTCTTAAATAAAAAAAGAAGCAATTTTTAGTTTGAAATTTAGAGTTTAAGAGTATCTAGGGCTTCATAAAATTTAGGGGTTCACAAAGGTTAGTTATTGTTTTTGAATATCACTGTTTATCAGCCTCTTTTTATTAGGTTTATTTAAATATCTCATGAGTTTGTTTGAAACTAATTATGATTCAGAAAAAAAGCAAAGGAATAATGAAGTAAATTCAGACTCTACTATGAATCAACCTTTCATATGCCATGTTTTTTGCCTTTGGCCTGGTTACCCCATAATTTTTCATGCTAATATCTTCAAAGTTCTCTGTTTTATTGAGAAAGAAGTTATCATGACTTATGTTTAAATAATTTACTAAAGTTACGTTTCGGAAGATAACTGTCGTTCTTACTTAATTTACTTACAATGGAATAAAAATTTTTTATATAGTTTGTAAGAGGCTCGAAGTTCTTAAAATAATGCATACATGATAATTGAAATGGTTAACATGTTGAAATTAGGATATAGCAATTAATTTTGGGTTATGTGCTGGCTGACAATTACTGTTGTTTGTATGTAAATATCTAGGAAGGTCTTAATAACGGATGAAAGTAGACCAGGTTTTAGGAAGCGTTTATGTGGCTCAGGCTTTGTAGAGAGCGAGTTGTTGTTTTAATTTTACGAGAGACAATATTGCAATTTTTCTGTTTGCGAATAATATTTTGCATCAAATTGTAACCAGGTTTTTGTTAGAAGAAAATCTTTAATATTGAGTAGATGATTTGGAGGGAGTGACGTTTTGTTTTTAAGCTTTTATTGTTTCCAAGGTGTTTCTTAATGAAAACAGGTATTTCCTTAACTGGTAAATTGGTATAGAGTTATTTTATTGGTTTATACGCTGGGTAAATCCATTTAAAACTAAATATCTTTATAATTTTTTAATCTAGGTTATACCTAACTCATGTGCATCACATGCTCTAATAAGTGTTCTACTCAATGTTCCAGATCTTAACCTAGGTTGTACTCTGAAGAAATTGCGTGAATCTACAAAAGGCTTTGATTCAGAGGTAATATATTTTGATGAGTAGGCTGAAATAACCCAAAAGTCATTATTTCAAAGTTTCAGAAAAATATCTAAATGAAACCTCTATCTGTCATCTATCTAGTTGTTATGTGCAAAATTATAAATGTTGCTGCCTTATATAACACTATCATTTAACACGTAAATATTTAGATTTGCGCAAAGCTCAGTGATAAAAAATTTTTGCATAAAGAAAAAGTAAATATTTTAAAGCTAAATTGATGCTTATTTTTTATTTTTATATTTATTTTTTGTTTATTTATTTATTTTTTATTTTATTTTTTCAAATTAGAATTATGGCGTTTGCGTATTACAGCGTTGAAAATTTTGTTTTGGCCTTAATATAAAAAAAGTCAAGAAATCTAAATCCAATCAGCTAGTTAAGATATCTTTACTTTTTTTGAAAACCAAATCATAGTAGTAGGAGAGAAAGTCTCAAATATACTGGCTCAGATTTCATTCACCAAAATTAAAGACATTTAAATTATGGAATGTGTAGAGAGTTTCAATGTTTTTTTGGTGGGTTGGAAATAAAAGCTTTTTGGTGAAAAGTTAATTTTGTAGATGTCTTTTTCAAATATCTTTGTTATCATAGGTTGACTGTGTTTTGTCTAAGTTTGTTTACAAGATCATCGTCATCAAGTACTGGATCTCACTCTCTCATGTTCTTCAAAGTGAAAAATTTTAAATAAACAGTTTATCTAATAATCCCAATCCAAGTTAAGAAAAAGAATAAGCTATTTCATAAACAATTATTAAACATATTAAAAACCTATCTAAACTTTTGTAGTGATTTTTAAATTATAATCCTTTAATGGATCTGGGGCAAAACATTGAAATTTAATCACAATTTTTGTTATTTAGACTAAGGGAATGGCTATCAGCAACTTTAGAGATATTGGTGTAGCACATAACAATCATGGAAAGTACGTAGGTTTATTTATTTATTTGTTATAACTGTACATTGAGAATTTACGCGCTCTCTAAGGTCTGATCATTTGGAAAATGGTCGTTGGTTCGGTTATAACACTACACTTTTTCAAAAAATCTATATTAACCATTGTTTTTCTGAAAGGTTTATTTAAGTATTTTCCTCTAAATCTGACTTTAATTAACCGTTGTTTTCCTCTGAGCCCCATTTTAGCTAGCCAGTATTTTTTTTTATCAACTCATGCTTTCCTCTAAAGCATATTCTTATTTGCCTATATATTTATTGAAATATTATTGTCATGAATCAAAATTTTCATGAAAATCTTATTCTAATAAGCAGTATTTTCCTCTAAACCTTGTTTTAACATGCTGGTATTTTCTTATTCCTTTCACATCCAAGTTATAACTCTAATAAACTTGTCACAAAAAAAATCTCTAAAATCAATGAAATCATCAATAGAACTAGAAAAAACTTAGTATTATTATTATTAATATTATTATTTTTGTTTTATCTGCTGGTGGTTCATCATCTATGTATTCATTTCTTATATTATTTTCAGCTTCATATTCCCAATCTCTAGCACTTTTTTTTATATCATTTTAATCATTTCTAATTCAATACCTGTTTCACTATCAAAAATAAAATTTACATCAGCGTAACTTTCTCTTTTTTTTGGGGCAGACATTCCACAAAAGCTCAGAAATGCAAATCAGTTTTAGAGAGAATGGTAAATTATATTAAGGTCTTGTTTTTGGCATACATCTGATAAACCTGTCGACTAGGATTTATTATTTGCCCTTGAATCGCGTATTTGTTTAGTACCAGATATCAAGTAAATAGTGATGGTACAGTCGTTGTGATTGTTCTGAAAGTATCAGGTATTGAGGTAATCTTGATGATGTAGACATTCTACAAAAACTTTTATTTGTTTTTTTATTTTACTTGATTTTGTGTCTTTTATGTTTTAAATTTCGCGATGTTAGATGCTGATTTTATAGTTTCCTCTAAATTTTAAAATAGTATAATAATTGATAATTGCTCCATTCTTTGCAACTTAAAAGCTGTACTAACTGATTTTCTACATGGTGAGCAGCTTCAAATGGCCATATAATAAGGTGTTAGCAAGAAATTTCTAATTGAGGTCTAACAGCCTAAATTGGAAAATTTCTCTTGCCAGAGCGTGGGGTTTGAGGGCCTGCTCTGAAGGCCACCAATGTGGTTTGGTGCAAAGCCTGTGATTTTTTTGAAATATTTTTCTAGAATAGCCTCAGATTGCTTTAAAATTTTATAGTTTGTGACATTTTTGTAAACAATAAAACAACTTTATATTAATAATACATAATTATTAATAATACATAATAATTAGATACATTTTTTTCATTGCCTCGTATTTTATTAACATCAATATTATTATATTAATATTTATTATCGTACAGAACTTTTGTTGTATAAAAAATTTATTTCTCGGGGAAGTTCTGGCCATCTTTTTATGTTTTTTAACGAATAAAGTTCTTAGGTGAAAATTTGGTTGAATATTTTGGTAGTAAAATTCTAAGACATAACCTCAATATTCTTACGAAGGTTTGCGCTTCTTAAAACGCCTACATAATAATTAATGGAGCAGGTTAATAATTATTGTAGAAGGAGAAGATTAAAGTTATTTTTTGAGGAAGCTCATTTAACAATTTTATGATTTGATTTTACTATTGGTTATGTGAGTTGATCTTTTGCTTTTTACTATTATCACACGAATATAGATAGGTGGAGGGGCATATATAAGGTTATAATTAAATTTGTTTATTTGTTCGTAAAGGAAAAAAAAAAACTGTTTTTGATTTAAAAAAAAAAGAAAAGCGTGACAAGATAATTTTTGGAAGAATTGAATCTGAGTAAATGTGTGTTATTGTTCCAGGCATATGTGTAATAGTTAAATGTAAAAAGGCGTAAACAATTAACAAATTCTAAAAATCCAATGGATTGTCAGGCTTTTCAGCATCAATTCATGACAAGTCTGTTAATAAAGGATACATATTATCTCCGAGTTTTTAGAAGTTGGAGCAAAACAAACATGATATGAAGAAAAAACAACTTTTTCACTTTCCTCATTTTCAGAGTCTGAAAAACCATAAAAATTTTACTCTGCTCCCTCTCCATCCCTGTAAAATTTACTAAGGATATCCTTTTCCCAGTTCAGATTCACAGGTTCCCAGTTCAGTCTTCTTGTAAAGTTATTTCACCTTCATTTAATTCGAGTGAAAATGAATTTGAAGGCAATTGCATTTTTTTTAAAGCCATTGTTTTCTTCCAAGGCTGTGAAACTGTCTGAGCATCCAAACCGGTTTTAAATCTATGGAACTGTCAAACTTTTCAGAAACAAAATTTTACCAAGAATTCAATATTACATCAAAATGCCGGTCTTGTCCTGTGAAGGCACTCAAAGGGATAATATCTTATCAGAATTTTTTTATTTGGACAGAAATTGGGAAATTGATTTTTATTTTGAATTGGGAAGAGTACCTAAAACATTGTTTGCGCTAACATCCTGTATATGCAGAATAATAAGGATAAGAAAAATAGCAAGGATAAGAAAAAACGCTTGATGACATAGCACATTACATTGGAAAATGACAACATAACACGTTGATGACATTTTTATAACTTTTAACAGTAAATTTTTATTCTTTATTTACAGAGTAGGAAATTAAGCCATGCAACTTTCCTATTTAAGAAAATTATTTCTATGATTATTTCTATAATTATTACTGAACAAATCGGAGATACAAGATAATGGAGATAATAACTGTCATCTAATAACAGCACATATGGTTTTTTTATTATTCTACAAGTAGAAAATCTACCATATCTGTATAAGGTGAAAGTAAAATTTAAATAACAAATCATAAAAAAGAAACTTTAAAACAAAACAAAACAAAACAAAATACTAAAGCAAAGAAACAAAACTGCTATAACTATTTACTGTGTATTCAGAGCAGTATTTCAATCTGTCAAAAAATAAATTCATTGAGACTTTTTGTTTATGTTTTAATCAACAACAAAGATTTATTTATGGTTTTCTCTTTACGAACACAAATTGACTTGAATCAAACCCTGAGGTGAAACAAGTTAGTGAACTTATGTTTGGGATAATATATAAATTGTTATAATATGAATTTTTTAAAATGATCTAATCAATAGAGTTCACAATGAGTCCGGTAGAAAAATTGGTTAACCTAGAAAAAATTTATATAAAAACATATTATATATCTTTGGAAAGCTAATTCTTTGAGCTATTTAAGGGTGGGTTTTGTCATTTTCTTTTTCATTTGGTGAAAAAAAGTTATGTGGTAAAACCTGCCAGGTGGTAAAATCTTAATTTTTTGTATTTTCTGAACAAAACTGGGCTTAATTTAAAGTAAAAAGAACTTTTTACTTAACTTAATATTGATAAACCTATTTTCTTATAGCTATATATGTGTATATAAATAAAAATAAATCAGGAAAAATGAGATAAATAGTATATTCCAAGGGGTAAAAGTGTCCTAAACTTGTGTTGGTTTGAAAAATCATTAAAAAATGTATATA
>JAUZNK010060785.1:0-14933 GCA_035046665.1 Euphysa ruthae
TAAAAGTTTAAGTCAAGCAAACTTCAAATTATAAAAACTTTGATAATATTAACTTGGCCTTTGCAGATTTTTCACAAAAATTTAAACAAACTGTTGATGATAATTTTCAAAGAGAATATATATAAATTTCAATCTCGATTTCGATAGGGTTTTCCTACAGACACATTTTTGTCATATCTTCATGACAGATTTACAATAGGCTTTGAAAAGGGATATTCGCTGGAGTAATCTTATAGATCTCCAAAAGGCTTTTTACACAATAGATTATAATATTTTGCTTAAAAAACTGAAATCCATGCGTTTTTCGGTGAATGCAGTTTTCTAGTTCAAGTCATCTAAATTTATGGAGGAAATTAATAAAGAACTTTCTGATGAAGTATTAGTGAAATGTGGGGTCGCTCAGGGATAAATTTTAGGACCTCTTTTGTTTGTGAACGACATGTAACAAGCACTAGTCTGTGAATTACTTCTTTAAGTAGATGAGTCTTGCTTGATTTTCCAGCATAAGGATTTAAAAGAAATAAAAAATATTCTAAGCTGAAAGAAATTTTCCAACTTTTTGAGTGACTTGTCGATAATAAACTAAGTGTGCACTTTAGAGAAGAAAAAATCAAGTTAATCCTCTTTTCATCTAAAATGAAAGTTGAAAAAGCAGATCCCTTGAATATAATCTATAGAGGCACATCCATTAATTAACATCAGTCAAATACCTAGGATGCTTAGATTATGCTATTATGCTATGATTAGATCAAAATTTGAGTGGTGAGATAATGGCTTGCTATGTTTTAAATAAAATTAGTTAAAAAATATGATTTTAGTATAGAAAACAACCTTTTTTAACCCCAGTATTGAATTGTGCTCTATGCAATGCTCTGATTTAACCTCACTTTGACTATGCATGTTCTGACTGTTTTATAGTCCTCAACTAATCACTTAAAATACGTTTGAAAAGTGCACAAAATAAATATATAAGATTTTGTTTGAATATGAATAGTCGTGCCCGTATTGGTACTGTGTAGTATAGAGCCATAAATTGGTTGTCTGATGATATGAGGCTTAATCAGGGTATTGCTGCACATGGATTAAAGTTCTCCTGTAGACACATCCTAAATTACATGTCCGAAATTTTTTTAAATTTCTGAAAATAGAAGAACGCAGCAGGTTAGATAACCCTTAAAAAGATCCAATATGGGAAAAAATTGTTCCTTCATCAAAAGGTCCCTTTTTATGGAACAGGCTTCCTATTGAAATAAAATCAAACACAAACTATAACGTTTTTAAATATACGATCAAGGAAACATTTTTTTACCTCTCTGGATATAGTTCTCAGACCTAATAAAATAACATAATTCTGTAAAAAACTGGAAATATTAAATTTGTTTGTGACTGAATAAATACTAACTTATTTAGCTCGCTTATAAACTTGTTTGCCATTGTCTTCGGCTGGTCGCTATAATCGAAAAGTAATGAGTTTTTTGCCTTCCTACAAAGGGTGTTGTCATATCACTCGCGTTCTTTTTTACTGAGATTGGAAGCAGCACGTGGTATTGGTTTGAAAAATCAAAAAGCACACAATATTTTAAAATGTTTAATCCAGATCAATTAACCCTTTTAAAGCAATTTATATCAGCTATTAAAGCTAACCCAGCAATAATTTACAATAAAGAGCTGTCATTTTTTAAAGAATGGCTTTTAAGGTTAGCTGATGGTGCTTTTCTTTTTCTAAAATAGAGCCTTTGTTTTCTGGCTGGTCTAGATAATGGCATATCAGGGAAAATCTTATATATTAGGGTCTTGTCTATTTTGGTTTTTTATGGGCTGTGCTGAATATAATGCAAATTGGGCTATTCTTTTTTTTATCTGTACACCATCATGGGATACCGTATTTCATTTCTAAAACACACCATGAATGATAAGTTTTATGAATTAAAATTACCATTGGATTTCCATGGGTTAAAAGCCATAAACCCTCCAGAAATAACAAAACAGATTTTCTAAATATATATAATATCCTAATCAAATTTTAAAATATTATTTATCTGAGTAGGTCTGGAGAAAACCCTGCTAGAACATTAATCCTGAATTTCTCATGTAAAACCTCAGGAAATTTTACAAAAAGTAACTTCTGTAATTTTTCATCCATGGAGTGGTGGGGGGAAGGGGGGGTTGTACGGTTTTTAAATGGAATAGCCCCATGGATGACAGATTTTATAACCTTCAATGGCCCTTGGAATTCCGGTATTCAATTGTACAACCCCTCTGGAAATGATGAATTAGACTTTATTCTATTTTGATATATATTTGGTGCTGAAAATATTTTATATCAAACTTAACAACTGAAAAAACCCTTCATTCTAAAATCCTAGCATATTAATTCTCAAATAAAACCCCTCAAAATTTGACATGAAATGATCCCTGGAAATTGAATAGCCCATTCCGATGGATTGGATGAAGTAGACTTAGATGAGAAGACTTTAATTTTCAATTAGGTTAAGAATATAGATGAGATGTCACAGCGTTATTAATTAAAGCCATAATATTTTATATATTCATGTAAAATTTGTCATGTAAATATATCAAAAGTTATAAGCTTTTGGAAATTCTCAACTTTATTTTACATTTTGCAAGATATATTCTGGGTGTCATCTAGCTAATCAAGAAATTGCTGAAGTTTTTCTATTTAGCTTTCCGCTGCTGAAAGTATTCAGACTTTATAGACTTTTATATACTTGTCTAATATTACTCAGTGAATTTTAATTCATTGCAAAAAAAATCTTTGTAAACTGGCTTGTGTAAGATTTTAACACATATGACTGAATAACGATTTGGCCTTGATGAAAAAAATAAATTAGTTTTGTTTTTTCTTAAGCTTTAATCTTGGTATGACAGTTGCTGGTCTATTCTTTTATCATTTGAATTATGATTTTCTCCAGTTTTTTTTACAAAATATATACATATGTATAAATATATATTAAATTAAAAGTACGTAAATAAGCCAACTTTATTTAACGTATGGTAAAAATACATTTAGTCTTGGTTGTCATATATAAAATACAATAACACTAATTAAATCCAACAACAAATGTAGATTAAATATTATAATATTTAAAAAAATCTTCCTGAAAGTGAAAAACTGTTGTTGTTGTTGTATTGTTTGTTGTCGATTAATGTTGTTAAATCAACTCATAGACTTGTTAAAATTTTTGCCACACAACAAAACTATACATGACATGCGGCAGATCAATTCAGCAAAATTCTATAAATAAGGGTCTTTTAACCCTGGATGATATTTATTGGCCCATGCTGATTTCATTGTTTTGATGCTCTTTCTGACATCAAACAACTTGGGAAAGTCAATTTAAATCAATCAGAAAGCCCTATATATACATTCTATATTAAAATTAATTTAAATTTTTAAGAAATATTTACTTTATATTATATACGTACAAGTTAGTCCTTTCAACTGGAAGAAACTGAACGGCGTTCTACATATATACATATTAAGTTAAATATATAAATGTTATCTAAGGACAATCCTACCAATGTTGCAAGATCTTAAACTACTAGAATCTGCTTTTAGGCTTAGTTATTTCTAGCTTTCACTGAAGAAGACTTTTCTCTTTCAATATGACTTGGAGGTGTTCTGTTAAAAAATTTAGAATGGCTTGCCTAATTATTAATAATTGATTAATTTAATAATTGGCTCTCCATCTCACTTTCACTTTTACTTATGAATATAAATTTTCACCTGAGCAAATGCGTATTCTGAGATGTTATTCACCTTTGTTATGATTAATCCATATAGAGACTTCTGTCACATTGTGTTTGGTGTAACTTTTTCTTTAAATCATGGCTTTTCCTTTTTTAGGCTTTAACAGTAATTTTATGGTCCAAATAAAGGTAATGGGTAAAAATTTCGTTTGAAAATTACTTATTGGGTGGATGATTGAAATATGGTTGAGGAGAATACACTGATATTATGGTTTTTTTTATCAATTGTTATCATTACTCAGAATAATATAAAACAGAACAACTAGTTAATAATATTTTATACAAGACTTACATAATATTTCTTTGGCATAGAGAGCAATGAAGAATGTTAAGGTATTTTTAATCAGTACCACCACATTTAGTGCAGTACTTTTTTGGCTGACATTGTGTAACAATATTGTTAATAATTGGTTTTGAACAATCAAGTCATGAAATCAGTAAGTTGGTTACTGGATCAGTTTTCCATGACAGAATCTGCAAATAATTATATGTCCTTGTTATTAGCTTCTATGCATTCTTCCGACAAGTTTTCCAGACCGTTTGAATATAAGATGTCTTTAAAAAGATGGTTTGAGAAATTTTAAAAATTCATGTCATGATAACTGAGTTTTCTTTTATTTTTAATATAATTTTTATTTGATTTCTAAAAAAAATAAAACTATAATTTGCAATATTTTTAAAAAACTTATTTAAATACGAACCATAATCAATTTTGATTTTTCTTATTTTTTTAAAACCATTTTTTTATATAAAAGGGTGGCTATACGTTAAAAATCATCCATAAAACTTTTTAACAAGAAGGTTTATAAAGTTTACTTTGTTCTATTATAATTTTTAATTTACGGATAGATAGACTCATGGCAATTTTGTTAATTTCTGCAGCATAAAAAAGCAGTAAAACTGTATTGATTTTTGAAGTATTAGAAAACAAATGGAACACAAAGAATTGAAATCATAAAATTATCTTGATGGCTTCAGTTTTAATAAGTTAATTTATTATAAGTGCGCTTGAATTCTAGGCTCCCTAAAGTGATATATCACTATCATATTTAGCTGAGATCAGGGCATGGTAATACCAATACTAAAGTAAAAATGAACGTTTTTCATTAATACAAAATCATTATTTAGCTGTTATAAATTCAAGTTTGTAAGTTTACATCAGTGAATTATTTTTTTTAAAATATTGAACTTATTATAGTTAGCTTGTGATTAATTATACAAACAGGATACACTGTGTACACTGTTTGGGATCATTTAAAATAATGCAAAACAAGAAGTTTAAATAATTTGTTAATTATCTTCAGGATGACATACCCAATCTGATTCCTTCACATTTTTTTTTTTTATTAAGTTGCATTTGTGTTGACTAAATTTATTTAGTCAACACAAATTAAGCTTGCAAAAAAAAAAAAAAAAAAAAAAAATCAGCTATTAAGTGGCTTAGTAATAATATGCATTGACATATTTAACAAATTATTTCTCTTGTTCTCTGTTGAAAATTTGTTTCATAAAAATTGATATGAAAGTGAGATGTTTTATTTCGAATTAAAAGATTATTTAACAGTTATGATTCTTTCGAAGTTATGATTATTCTGGAGAAAAAATATGTTATAATTTTGTTTCAGTTTAAATGCGGATCTTCCAGCACCACCAAAAAGTCAAGAACCTGAAGCAGATGATGCTGATGTATGTATTGATGTTCAATTCATTTTGTTCAGAGGATAGGTTTTTCTGAAGTTGTTTATATAATCCCTAATTTAATTGGACAATTCTGTTCATATGTACACTAAACATTTTCTTAAAGCCAAGTAGAATTTTGAAATATATTTAAGATCCTTTTAAATTACTAATTTTCTGAACTTCTGTACATGTTTGTATCTGTCACACACATATTCAGAACCACTTTTTATGAGAATTGACATGGTGTTTTTAGATTTTTTTGAAAGAAACTTTTATTTAATTACGGGATTTTTCTTAAGTACTATTTGGCATTTTCATCATTTTCTTAAGATTGAATTTATAAGTTGTTGACAAATTTTGTTTGAATTAAAGTTACCATAGTTTTGCAAATTGAGATGAAATTTTGATGTGTATTTTTAATTATAGATCGTTATAGATGGAATATTATTTGTAAGCATATAAATCTTTTTCCTACTAGGTGTGTCAATATGGATAATTTGACATTTTGAAGTGATTTTTTTTGTCATAGATATTTCTTTAATGTTATTTTTCTTACTTTATGTAAGAAAAACTTTATTTGTGGCTCATAGTTTTTCAAATCTCTCATAACACTACAAAATTAATTTTTGCTAATGTAATATTTTGCCTTTCTCCTGGAATTTCTCTTGATAAATACTTTTGAAATTATTTCATAATAAAAAGAGAAATTTAATTATATTTTGATTTTTAGATGCCAGATTGTGAAGACATTCCTGATGAGCCTGAAGAAATACCAAAAGAAATACCAAAAGAGGAATCAGAATCGGAAGAAGAGGTTGAAAGTGATATTGGTAAGAACGGTTCTACATATAATACGAAATTTTAAATATTTAACTGGAGCCAAACTTTTGTGGACTCATTTTAGCTTTTTTAATTGAGCTGGCTTATTTGTATTAAATATTAATAACGACTCACACGTTTATTTTTAATAATATTAGAATTAGGCAAGATTTGGTATCATTATAAATAAACTTAGGTTCTGTTCCATTTCCATATTGAACCAAGATGTTTATGCATTGTGTGTAGGGTGAATTTTCTTATTCTGCATTAAACTGACAAAATTTTGATATCAGGATGTTTTTCTATTGACGGATGTTCATGGGCACATATTTGATATTAGGATGTTTTTCTATTGACGGATGTTCATTGGCACATATTTGATATTAGGATGTTTTTCTATTGACGGATGTTCCTGGGCACATATTTGATATTAGGATGTTTTTCTATTGACGGATGTTCATGGGCACATAGTACCTTATGTTAATGATAACGTAAAATGAGAGCTTCAAATATAAGTTCGGTAATTTTTCTGTGGCTTTAGCTTTTGTTCACTGGTTCTGTGAATACCCAGAAGTCATGAATTAAATTACCTTAATTACCTTAAATACGTCTTCTAAAAACCAAGTTTTTTTTTATATCTCCGAAGAGCTTTATAAATTTTATCCAGGACACAAAAATCAATCTGTTTAATATTATGGGCCAATAACTAAATCATTCATTTTGTAATCCAACCAAAAAATATAAAAAAAATGTTTTATATCATTGAATTGATCTGGTTAAGACGACAGTTTTGCTTTGTAGCAATTGTAACATTTCATTTGTTTCTTTCTTCACTCGTGAAATATTAATCTCAAAATTTTGTTGTGATTAAATTTCCAACTATTAAGATTTAAAATAAGTAAAGGGTTAGTTTGGTGATATTTTTCGAACAAAAAATTTTGTTCATAGAACTAGAAGAGCTGGAGGGATTAATTAAAGATGAAACTGACATTCAGCTTGAATATGGTGATGAAACAATAGAGGTGAATACCTTTTCTCTTAATATATTCAGGTTGTTTTCTAACTTTTTCCAAGAAAAAGCTTATGTGTTTATTTAGGTTTTGTTGTTACAATTTTTGAAAAGTAACTTGATCAATATTTATCTGCAAAAAGGATTCTTTAGGATAGGATAACCTAAATTAAAACCATTACCTGAAAAGTTCCAAAATTAACATTTAAATGAAGAACTGATTCAAAAATAAAGATGGGTTTACAGTCCTCATTAAAGGAAGTAGTGCTTACTTTCGATGACTGCGTGGACAAATTTTACTAATTGTCACTGGTCCGCCTGATTTTTTATGTTTGTTTTTTGTATTTTGCAAGGTGTTCCACAGTGCACTTTTTTTTTTGACATTTTATTGTATATTTAAGTTTTTTTTTGGAATGGTGAAAGGGGGTGGGGGGATTGCATTATTAACAGAACCTATCAGTCTTTCATGTTTGCGCGAATGCTGTTATGGACCAGTACAAACAAAATGTCAAGTCTCAGCTTTAATTTCAAAAAGTCACTATAATTTAGAAAATGTGATGTTAAATCATGTTTATGTTTTGTGCTTTTATAATGCTCTGCTTCCATATACCAAACAATTGATTAAAACAAAATTATTATTTATGTGATTATTTCAATTCAATGATATTAAAGTTATTAAATAAATCTTCATTTGCAGCTTAAAGTTAACCTTCATGTTCTTGGGAGAGTTGTGTAATAGTTTTGTGGTTTGGTAATTTTATTGTTTCAAAATACTTTTTTTTTTTTTTAAACAAAAGTATTTCATAGATCATTTTACTACATATTGTACAAATAATATATGAAGAATTAAGCTTTATATAAAGAATTGATATAATTGATAATTCTTGTAAGTGCATATGACTTATTTTTTAAAAGTTTTCACTAGCTGTTTGAAAATGTCAATTATGCTTAACAAGAACTCATCCAACAAAATAATCTTTTTTAACTTATTGAACATGTTTTTTTTGTTTGATTTTTATCTCATTAATAATGTGGTGGGTGTAAAGACGACTTCTTCTACACTGCCTGTGTAAACAAATCATACTTCCCAGAAATTAACAATAATTTAAAAAATAAGTGCAGGCAATGGAAAGAAAAACAATAGAACTACAATAAAATTTGAAATAAACCTACAAACGAGAGCTAATTATTAAATGATTTTAAAATTATTAAATATATTTATGATATAAGTTTAACAAAATAATATTTTTTTTCCGTGTCTTTTACAAGGCCTGCAGTACTAGGAAGAAAGTTATCTAAAAACAAAACAAATATCTTTATATGCTAAATATGGTAATATGTTTACTTACAGTCCAGGTGTTTGAAAACTATTAAAAGATCAACTGAAAATTAAAAAGAATTTGTAAAAGCATTATAAATAAAAATATGGTTTAGGTTGATATTTTTGTTTTTTTTATTTATTTAGTAGAGAAAAAAATATTTCTTTTTTTATCTTCATATTTTATAGCAATAGTCTCAGCCCTATCTTAACTTCATATGAAAATCTCAAATATCACTCACCAATTTATAACTTGCTAATTATAATACTATACAATTTGTTTGTCCTTGTTTATAGAATTTTTTTTTTTTTAGATTAACATTATAAATTATAACTCCTTTCTGCAATAAAACATCGTAAATCATCATCCAATGTTGAAACTATATATTAGTTCAAAATAAGAACTTTTTTATTTTTTTAGAAGAGAAAAGTTTTTAACCCCTTAATTGAATTTTTATTTTAAAGAAGGATTGCTTAAAATTGCATTTATTTTTCATGAAAAAACTGAAATTTCTTTTTAAAGTGTAAATAGGTTAATTCTTTTATATGTATATAAATATGAACATGCAGTCGAAAAAAACCAGAAAACATTTAACAACATAAATAAAAACTACTTTATTACAAAATTTAGAAAAATCAGATTTTGTGTGGTAATATCCAAAATATGGTGCAGCACATAAACCAGTGTCACAATCTCCACATTGGTATCTAGTATCCTTTCTAATAATATTTCGAGGAGCACACCACACATCTCCGAGATGGATTTATAACTTGGTATCATTAGGTGGGATCAAACTTGCTAAGTGTCTCTCAGACAAACGCTGCACACATAATATTGTGTACACATAATATTGGTTATGTTTTCATACCAAACAACATACCAAACAACACACTCGATATTTCATAAGGTACCAATAGAATCAGTTTTATGTTCTAGTAAAGTTTATGAAATTTCAAAAGAATTATATCAATTGTCAATAAGCAAACCGTAACTTTGATCTTGAAGTTCATCCATCAATGAAATCACAACTTTCGTTTCAACAGTGAAAATTTCCCAATGTCTCGTCGAGCTTATTAGTAAGCTTCTTGCGAGTATATAAAACTCTCCTCCAAATATAACCAGTCAATGCTTTACATAAAACAAAACATTTTAGCCCAACCAAAATCGACAGCGTTTATTAGGAATATTGTTTCCGTGAAAGTCTACTTTTCTACAAAAGCAACGACTCATATTTATATTCTTTTCAGGTGTATACAAAAGGGTGGACCGATTAGTTAAGTAGTTATGGGCAGGGAGAATTTTTTTTTATATTTATATATATATATAGGTTTCACCTAATGAACTATCATAGACGAAGTATAAAAATTTTTTGATCAACAAGAAACGTTCATATTTTATAACTAAGCGTATCATCGGTGTACTAAAAATTGTATCCTCTGTATAATAATGAGTATACGTAGGTTTCCAGACCATGCCTCTATACAAAATAATACCAAAATAAATCATCAATTCAATTTTAATGGGAGTCCAGATTTTCATTCTTGATCCTGCATCCAAGTTAGTTTGAGTGACAATTTTCAGTAAAAAACAATTCAAATAAATACAAAGGATCATGTTCAATTATGTTATGATTAACTCCATTTTTGCCAATAAATGTTTGTGTGGTAGAATGTTTTCATTTGATATATTTATCAAATATATATTATCATATTCAGCGACATATTCAGGGCGATTTTGACACTGGTATACCGGTTAGGGCGCCCAAACTAATCCACCCAAACCCAAGCTTGTCTGTGATTTGAAAATATATAGATATTTCATAATGAATAATTTTGAAAGAATGTGTTATAAACCACAACAAAATATTTTTATTTTTTATTTTATTAAAAAAGGTATCTTGATTTCATAACACATTGATTTTCATCTTGGGTTTAAAACCATTTCTGTGTAAACAAATCATACTTCTGAGAAATTTAAATTTAAGTATATGCGATGGAAAGATAAAACAATAAAGCTACAATAAAATTAAAATAAACCTGCGGACGAGAGCGAATTATTAAATGATATTAAAATTAAAATCAAAAATATTACACTTGCAAGTAGGTTTAAAACCTACTTAAAAGATCAAATGAAGTATAAAATTTAAAAAATACATAAATGCCTTATAACTCAAAAGAACAAAAAACACTATGGTGTGGAAGTTAAAGTTGATATATCAAACATATCTATTTGAATATGACTATTATAACATAATAGTTTGTTTTTTTTTAATTAAGTCACTTTTATTATTAACAATCCTACAGTTGCTATTCCAACTAATATTTTAAATGTTACAGTTTAAGGATCATGCTTGTAAATTATACATCAAAATAATTATATGTCAAAAATCATTATATTGAAATTTTTGAGGTTTTAACAGGTCTGGTAGTTCATGAATAATTAATGATTAGGTTAAAAAACTTTGTAGTTGCTAAGAAACAGAGTAAATTATAGACAAAAAAAATAGTTTATTCATTTTGCTGATGTCTAAGAAAAAACGATTTGAAACAGACAAACCACTAATCCTACTGGACATTTACCGTTTACCGACACTTATTTTCAGCCCTGATTTTGTTTATATAAACATCATCGGGTGAGGAGAAAGCAAAATAAGAATGAATATGGCATGGCTTTTTTTTTAATTTTATTATTATTTTTTATCTTAATGGCGGGTGATCATCGAAGGACAAGCTTATTAAAAGATAACCAACCACAAAATATATTTTATGGGACGGAAGCAAGGTTTATAAGGTTATAAGGTTTATTAAGTATTTAAATAAAGAGCACACATTTTTAAATCTATTTTATAAAACTTTAAAACGAAATTTTATCTTTCTTTTTTTTTTATCAATTTTTCTCAAAAGAGTTGGATCGAAGAGGTTGGATCCATAAAACAACGAATCAAACTGGTCTTGCCATACGATATATTTTAAACATCGCATTTTGGTGAATTCTTGTTAAGAATGAAGTAAAAAAACTTGTTATTAATAGGAAAAAGAGTATCATGTGTATCAAATTTATATACAATAAAATAATCTCTGAGAAAGATTATTTGAAAAAAAGTATTTCCGAACACAACTCTTGCAAGAACAGGAACTTTAAGCTACAAATGATTTACCAAAAGGAAAACTTTATTATTATACATTATAAATAAGAAGAATAATTTTATATGAAATTTAACTACTAATAACAACGGTTAATCAAGATTAGAAACATTATATTTACAGAAAAACCAACAAAATTCTAGGGTTTCGCCCCAAATCCCATTAGGGGCACTTGCAGTGCATCTTCAATAAACCGGTGTCCCCAAAAAACTGCTGGATACGTCACTGATATTGTGGGGCTGCTAACATTCGTAGGAGGAGAGGCTGTTCGACATTTTCCTCTGCTTTCATTTTCATAAATAATAATTTCTTCATCAGTTTCTGAAGAAAGTTCAGGATTTAATTCATGTCCAGAATCACTAAGATCTGAATGAAGCATCAAAGAATTATCAGATTGAATCAATAGCTCTGCAGTTACTTCAGCAGTAAAAGCATGTTTTAGATGTTTCACTGCTCTTGTCTGCCATGTTTAACTTTTTTTTATTGATTATTCATTTTTTGATTGTTTATTTTATAAATTGTGTAAAATACGGGCCAAACACTCATAACAGCCTGGTTAAAATAAGCAATTCTATTTTTAAAAAGTCGGTAAATTTTTATGACATTGACGGTTATATCTATTGAACTCATTATGCTCTTGCGATTCTGACGAATATGTCCATTAAACTCAGTTAAGGGATTAATTTTGACATGCTTTCTGAGAATCAAATGTTTAATATCACTATTACGTTAAATTTTTTATTTTGAAAATGTTCATTACGTTATTAATTATGTTATTAAAATGTTATTAATTATGAATTAATTTTTAGCTAGTAAATTTGTTTTAAATTAGTTCATAAATAAATAATGAATTATGTTAAAACTTTGTAGTTGCTAAAAAACAGTAAATCATAGACAAAATAAATTGTTTATTCATTTTGCAGTAACGTCTTTATTTTTAAATGTAAGCATTGTTCTTGCAAGGTTATTCACAGATTTTATTTATAAGATTAAAATCACAATTACTTTATTACTTATTGGCTATTTATTTAGTTACCAACGTTTGAATAAAGATATTTGATTTAATTTTGAAATATGCCACTAACCATATCATAAACAAAAAAAAAAAAATCAACCTTTTTTATTATGGGTTCAACAGAAGTATGCAGCGCATTTTTCTTGCTTTTCGTCGTTTTGCCCATGTGGTAGATAGCACAGGCAAATTTATTTGCCTGTCTGCACATGCGCGATTGTGCTGGTCTCTTTGAGAAGACTGGGTTTTATGCCATTTTGCATGTGTTGTATTTAAATAGTCCAAAATGTGATGTTTGGTTGTTTACTAATAAAAAAATATGTGCCCATAGCTAAAAAGTGAATTCAAAAAATTGAAAAGGAACAAACTAAAACAGTTTACTACCTCCTAATTGTATAGCCAATTACATTTTGTGTAATTTGACGGTTTACCGCCTGTACGGTTTACGTTTTGTAAAAACCATATCTCTGAGACGTCAAAGTTTTTTTTTAGTGGTTTCTTTTTGAAGGGGTAGCCGAAAGATATAATTTAATATTTAATGTGAAACCTTTTTGTTTATATTTAATGCGCAACTTGGTACTAAAATTGCAATACCATTTAACAATTGTTGATGAAGCAGCCTCTCTAAGTTGCTAGTAAAGAGAGGACTGTACCCTTAAAAGAGACAACTGACAAATAAGGAATTGAAGTGAGAGCATCCTATACTAAACAGTAGGATGACTGGTTTCGTCGCCTTAAGCATTCCAAATACTAGTATTGTCTCTATAAGACTGTATTGGAAGTTTTTTCGTATGAATATGAGAATATTAAATAATCCAGCATTAGGGAATTTTTGAGCATATAATCGTTTTAATTATTATGTAAATCAAATCCAGCAGCTTTTGTCTGTTGCGATATAAGATTTTTTTTATTATTAATTTTATATCGACATATTGAAGTGTATTTTGTAACTAGAAATATTTGTTTAATTAGGTTACAGAGGAAATGCAGGATGAATCTAATGCAAAACGAAGTGAAGCTCAGTCAGCTCTAGGCAATGGTAAGTATTGTTTTTTAAATTAATAGAACTAAATTTTGTTATTATTTTCTTGGAAAACTATCAAAATAATTATTTAAAAATGTTTTATTACTCCTCTGGATTTGATTTTAGTGTCTTAAAATTGATAGTTAAAATATTTTTTTTTATTAACTAGGGGTAAGAGCTATATTCTCAGTGACTATGCACCCATTACATTTATTATTTATTTGATTTATTTATTTACAAAAATGAAGGAAAGTCAATACAATCAATATTTATAAACTATTACATACTTAGGGAAATTTTGTAAAAATAAATAATAAACAGAGTGTATTGAAAAGTCTTTGGGTAGAGTCACACAAATAGTTGAACTAGACAAAGGTGTGACACCCATTATGCACCCATTATGCACCAACACTGGTTATGTATCCCTTAAACTAGATTGTAATTAGGTTTAAGAGGATTAATTTTTGAAGTGAAACCATATCTCATAACGCTTGGTTTTTTTTTTTTTTTAAAGAGAATCAGAAATAAATTTTGTTTGCTGTTAAATAATCTTTTTTTTTTTTTTGCTGCATATTTAGGAAATTTATGGTACTGAGATCTAGGCAAGGATTTTTTTCACATTTGCCTTTTTTGTTTTAACTTGCCGAGTATTTTTTGCAGATTTTTATATTTTTGATTTAATTTTTATTTAGGTAAGTATGATGATTCTATCAAACTCTTCACTGAAGCTATATTAAAAAATCCAAAATCTGCAAGTCTTTTAGCCAAGAGGGCCAGGTAGGTGATTTTCTTTCATCACTTTCCAATTATATAATGACTATCACAATTTTCTACCACAAAACTCTATGAGTTGTGGGATGGTTGCTTAAAGTCAAAATTCGAATAATAGAATTTAAGTGGTTTGCAAATTGATTAACAGGCTTGTTATGTAATATCAATAAAATGAAATATACCATATTTAAAGAATTTTTTCATAATTTTTTCATGGTAGAATTTTTAAAGAATTTAATGGTGCAAGATTATCTGTGCATAGTTAATTACATTTTTAAATATTATAAAATATAGAATATTTAAAATGTCAGTATATTCTCTTCTTATTCTCCCTGGTATTGGTGATAATAGTATCGTTGCACATTCATACTTGGATTTAAACAAA
>JAUZNK010060796.1:0-14933 GCA_035046665.1 Euphysa ruthae
ACTTACTTACTTACTTACTTACTTACTTAATTACTTACTTACTTACTTACTTACTTACTTACTTACTTTTTACTTACATACTTACTTACTGACGGACTGACTAACTTACATACTTACTCACTTACCTAATTACTTGCTTACATACTTACTTACTAACTTACTTACTTTACTTTTTCACTTACTTACGTCACGTTTCAAAGCAATATCATTTCTGTTTGACATTAAAATCAAATGTAGCTATTTCAAATATTTTTGTTACAATTTACGGAACACAAAAAAAAGCTAAAAATAGAAATTCATGAATGAACTTAAATTATTAAGCTGGGAAAGATAGTTGTAGGATGAGTTTTGTTAATTTATTTGGTATCCATCTGATACTCGTTATCAATACTGTCGCAAGTATTGACAACCTCATACGCAACCAAAATCGTTTAGCTCTCATGAAAAAGTCAATTTTTATAACTTTTTTGTTATCTGCAGAGCTAATATGGATTTGGGAATTGAGAAGTAAAAAATTTTTTTTTGAGAAGCTAGCAGGAGTATATGCGTTTTAATACACTAACGTGTTGAATTTCATTTTCCATCTACTAAAAAGGACAAGGGGACTGTGTGAAACCGTCGTTAACTCTTTTTGCTATCAGGGTGAATGAAGAGTGCGATGCTGCACCGCTTCCATCAAGCGCACTATGAAAATTAAAAACATTGATTCAACATTTTTTCTAGCATTACTATTACCTTGCAATATCAGGAAAATGTGGATTTAGAAAGGATTAACTTGCTAGATATTGTTAAAAAAATACCTTTTTAAATAAAAAATGCAAAGTGCATTATCAAGAAGCCCAAATCCAAATTTTATACGATTTATATTACCTTATGCATGATTTGGTTATAAAAAATATGTTATCCAAGTACTTGGTTAAAAGAACATAATTAAATGTATTGAAATAACATTTCATATTTAAGCAGCAAAGTTATAGTAATCACAAAGCCAGTGATTTGGAAAGTCTTATATCTAGACTGCCATCTCCTAAACTAGCTTTGAATAAGCAAATGTAAGGAATTTATAAACATGAATCATAAATAAAACCAACCATGATTGTAAGTTTTTAACTCATTGTATATTCCCTGAAGATGTGAGCAGGTTGTCTCCCGAAAGTTGTTTTGCAAGCCGTAATAAGTTATTTAAATTCATGACGTGATAATTCTTTTCTCAATATGTATTAGTAATGTTATTTATTGTATCAGCTGGTTAAAAAGTGAGTACAGAACGTCATTTTCATCCGAAAATGAATATCTGTTATCATTTATGAGATGTTGTCTCGGAAAGTAGTCTAGACGTTTTTATAAATCAGTTTTGTAAGCAGCCACCTTACGTATGTCAGCATTGCATTGCAACCAACTCATCAATCAAAACTTAAAAGATTAGCCAATCAACGAAAACACATTTGCAAAATATTATCATCAAAAAATCGTAGAGAGAGTGCTGTGCTTATTATGGTCAACCTTGGAAGTTAAACATTTTAAAATTAAATATCTTTCAAATTATAATGTTTATGTACAAATTAACACAACCAAACTACCTAAAATCATTGCAAATATGTCGAAAACTCCGTAGTATATCGAGAGCCAAAATTATGCAATAAAATTTTCGAAAAATCAAAAAACCCATCCAACCTAAATATACTTAAAGGACTTTTTCAATATACACCTTCTCAACAGTTGATTTAAACTTTTACAATAATAAAATATCGTTATTTTCGTTTTAATAATAAGTAGTTTGACATGGATACTGCACGTTCAAAACGGAATTCCATGAATAGATACTTGGTTCTCCTACCAAGATGTGTCTTCTTGGTTATCCGTCCAATGATATCACTTAAATCCAACTGTTACAACAAACGATTATTATGTAATACACGTGTATTTCATTTAATTGGACAATATATATGTTTTTAATTGCATTGTGCATGCTTATGTAGTGTTGGTTTTTATGTCATTGGAGAATTGTACTGATGGGGAAAAAAATGCTAAAAAAATTCTGTTAACATCAGCAGCGTGTCCAAATTCGATAGAAGTTCAACACATATCTTTTAATTTTCCAGAAAATATCAGGTTTGTACTATCAGGGTATAAAATTTTTTGTTGAGCGTTTCCTAAGCTGGTATTGATACCAATGTTTTTTTTTTTTTTTTTTTGTCATAACTCATTAGTCAAAACTATTGCCATAGCAAACTGTATTAATCATTTTAAATTTACGCGCAGAAACATTAAAAAAAAAAAAAGTTATATGATTATACAAAGAACTAGCACATTTATTGATGAGCCGCCAAAAATAATCACAAAGTAACTAGAAATCGACAGGGAAGGTGCCTAGTAATGGAAATGACGAATGTAAAAAACCCTTTGTAGAGGAAAGGCTATACAACAGAAACAAAATCTTCTTCTACCATAACGAAAAAATTTGAAACTTTTTTTATTTAAAATCGAATAAAATTTCTCTTCAATTTTTATGAGAAAAATTATTTAAAGAATATATAATTTATACCAATGTAGGCACAAATTGCATCTTATCCTTTTCCGGGAAGTGTAGGCATGTATATAAATATAAAATTTTTTATATGAATATATATCAAACGAAAACATATTAAACAAACAATGCCTCCATGAATTAGGTTTGTTTGATTATTATCATTACAAAAATAAAACTAACATAAAGGTGTTAAATTATGATTCAATTTCAAAAAAGTATAAGTAACGTAAAAGTCAATGAAAAAGAAAAATTAACTATCAAGGCCTTCTTGAAAATGGAAAAATTAGAATTGAACTTCTTAAAAGGTTTTATGATTTGAAACTGAAGTTTTGCTTCATATCGATATTGTTTTTTAAACAGAAGAAGCACAAAAATTTCTTTTGGTATTAACTGATGCCATTATATTAAATTATTTCCTTCAATTCTTTAAAAATCTACAATACTTGTTTTTTTTTATAAAACATAGGATTTGAGTTTAGCATCACTGATTCTTGATATTTACAGATTTTCATTCCAAAATTCTTTCTTGGAGTTAATATAGCTACTCAGCATTAGTTATAGTTAAAGATATTTTTAAATCTTCGTGTTTCTTTCTATCTAAAGTTTATGAATCTTTAGATTACAAGATAATAAAAAAACGAAAAGTTTTTTCTACGATGGCTTAGATGCTAAACCAAATTACAAAAAAACTTTTTTTTTTTCAGAGCGATTATTTTTTTTTGCTTAAATTAGCCTATCGGTAATCCATAAAATTTTATTTAGGTAAGCTGAGTTGCACGGCTATATGAATGCATTATTCTGATAGAAAATTCTGAGTAAAGTCACTTTTTAAAAAATTTCCTTACAAACTAATTTTAATCCAGTTATTATTTTATAAATATGAGATATATCTTTCCTATACTATATATTTTAATATGCTATATAGTTCATACATTTTTTTTGAAAATAGGTTTTAAAAAAAAATCCTTCTCTTTAGAAACATTAGCACATTGTTAATGACAAGAAAATGCAACATTTTAACGGCACCTGTTTTGGGAACACTTGAGATGGTTATATTCCTTACAATTAATATATTCACTTCAGTAATAACTATTATTGGAAATAGCTTAGTTATTTTGACATTAATAATATACCCAAAACTTCGTAAAAGATCTGCGTATTTCTTACTGTTCCTTGCGATAACAGATATAACAGTAAGTGTAATTGTCCAACAGCTTGCAACAGCCATTATCGCTCGAAAATGGAATTCAAGTGAGATTTGCTACTTATCATTAGCTTTGACTTTCACTGGGGCGTCAATGTGTGGCGCATCAGCATTTGTGTCAGCAATTATTAGCTACGATAGATATCTACATTTATCGAAATTAAATAATTATTTACTGTACATGTCTAAAAGAAAATTGAAAATATTGGTAATAATAGGATGGACAAGCCCAATATTGACTGCTAGTCTCATATTTACCTCCATTAGCTCAGTTTTTTATCCTCTTGTGATTATAAAGTCTTGTGTCATTATCTTTATCATATTTTTCTGTTATTATAAATCATGGCAAATTGTGAGGTTGAAGTCAATATCTGACAAAGATCTGAAAGACGTTTCAAGTAATAAATTTATGATAGATAAACAATGGAGAGTAGCAAAGTCGGTTTTAACCCTTATTTCATGCTACATATTGGCCTGGACACCATTAACGATCTTTACTATATTTGGGGAAATATGTAAAACTATTGATTTCGATTTGGATCAATATAGGTACTACAATATGAGAATTTCTTATGTTTGTTATGTGGGTATACGAATTCTTCACTGGACCCTTTGATGTATTTTCGTAAAAACCAAAAAATGAGAAAAGCAATGCGAAGTTTATTACAAAAAGTATGCAGCTGGATACCAAGCGAAGACACATTTGATATAGAAGGTTCATCTACAGGAAGTCATACTAAATAAATCAACTTTGTCAACAGCCTTCGAAATAACAAATCTTGTAGTTCGCTAACAAATAGAAAGCGTCGACATTCAAGCAAAATAAAAAGTAATAAAAGCACATATTCTTCTTTAAAAAATTCCGAAAAAAATCCAAAAATGGTAGACATTGACTCTAAGTTAAACATGGTAATTAGAATAAATGCATCAAATCCTTCTGAAAATAATAAAAATGCATCAAATCCTACTGAAAATAGTAAATTTGCATGATTAAATGCAGAATTTGAAACAAATACATGTTGGGACGTTTTTGATTGTTCGAAGGATCATTATTGTTCAATAAGCACACAGCATTTTCAAGCTCTATAAACGATTGACTAATTTAACATGAATGGTAGGTTGGACCATGGACCGCTTACTTCGAAATCATTTATCATTAAACATTTGAAAATTATTGCTGCACTGATATTTCTTTTTTATAATCATTTCGTGTACAAATATCAGAATTAAAGGTTAAATTTATTTGTAAAATTATAGTCCATTTGTTGAAGACCCAACAATGAGGTTGTGGGGTCCTTTTGTAATAATACAGTTTCAGATACAATTGAGTATTTTGCAGGCCATACAGAAATCTAGAAAATCTAAGGAAAATTACTCCACATTTGAGAAATTTATTGGTAATTGTCGTTATGATCCATTTATTCAAGGTTTTGTTGTACCCGTCAGTTACATGGTAAATTAATGATAGAGATAAAACTCATTTTCACTCACAAATTTTTTATTTTGAGGACCAGAATTTAATTTTAACTTAACTGACTGTTATTTCATGAATTTAAAAATAATAAATGGTAAGAAAAGCAGTGAAAAATGTGAAGTAAGATGTTCTCTCTTTCTGTGTATTTTTCATTATTTCTTATTATGAAATTCTAAATCATTCTGGCCACAATTTTAATGTCAATTTCTTCAAAATTTTGATAACAAGATCCGTCGTTTTTCTTTAAATCTCAACTGAAGAGAGCGTGTGCTTCAAAGATGACTAACAAGATCCGATTTTCTTTAAATCTCAACTGAAGAGAGTGTGTGTTTCAAAGATGACTAAAAGTGACAGTCGATTCCAAAAGCACTCAAAAGGTTAAAAAATTCAGACAGTATCATATATTGTACTGATAGTTCAGATAGGTTGGTACAACGTGAATCATATTGGTAAGATATCAAGCGGTATTTATGTCGGTTACATCATTGTTTTGTCACATGTAGGTGGAAGGGCCAACGGAACGCAGGAATATTGACATAAAAACAATAGAGCAATAATTTTGAAACAATAAAACTATAAAATTTCTAAATTCTCATTGCACGTTTGAAATAAACTCAAAGATATTGATATTTATAATTGATAATTGGGAAATTTTTCAAGAAATTCTGTATTGTTTTTCCCAAGATTTAATATTTTCTATTGTTCTATTGTCTTCGAACAATGGGACAAAATAACTTTGCCAAAAAAACAATTAGAAGTCATCTAATTCATCAAAGAATTATTATGTGAAAATTTCACTAAAATCAGAGTATGTCATCTTCAACATATATTGCAGTTTCAAAAATCAAGGTGACGAATGAAAACTAATTTTACATGTAGGGTTTGGTGCCCAAACTGACATAAAGAAACCACTATAATTAAAAAAACATTTAAGAGACACTTAAGGAGACCTAACATGCATTATATTGTCAACAATATAATATCAACAAAGACGCCCTTTCATGGGAAAATGATGGTTTTTCCTGCCCTCTTAGTTAATTTCTTGTACCCTGTCAAACCTGCTGTATGGCAGATGGACTATTAGATTATTTAAAGATAGCTATCAACGCATTGTGGCAAAAATACTAGTATATAAAGTAAATATGTGCAGTAAAAATAAAGTATTTTATATAACTCTATTTGAAAAATTTCGTCCATAACATTACATGTTTTAAACAAACCTTAAAAAGATATTTCGGCAGAGGTAATTTTGATTTATTTATTGTCTCAAAGTAAAAGTTGAATATAGCAGTTTAAGTCTATCAATTAAATTTAATGCGCATTTTTTGAAGATGTGTGCATCATGAAAAAATGAAGGAGATCACCTAATTATTGATCTTGACCTCTACCACTCGTGCTCTTTCATAACCGTCTTTGAACTATTTTATGTAAATCAGCTGGACTGATCCGCAAAATTTTCTGTCCCGAAACTTTCTGACTTTAAAGTGGTAAATTTCATCGATACAATGTTCAATTTGTTATTGGTATCATTTTCTTTGTTTCTATGATCAGTTATAAGAATTTTTGATATTGCTTGAAAAATTTCTAATTCGATGATCCAACTCGTTTTAATTGTGCACTTTTCAGAACAGGAATTTATGATAAGTTTAGCATCCTTTTCTTTTCTTTTTTGGGTAGTTTTTTATTTACATTACGAAGAGGGATGTCATTTTCTCAAAGAACTTTTTCTTCTATGCATGCCTTGAAATTTAGTAAATGTCTGCGAACTTCGATCACATTCTCGTTCTCATTTTCAATAAGGAATGTTGGACTTCGTATGTTGTTCAGCAAACTTCGACATGCCTCGCCATTAACTTTTTTAACAATTTTTTGCTATTTTTCCTTTGGAAGTTCTATTAACTCGACGTCGTTTCCAATTTTATCGTCATCAATCAAAATATCCTCTGTTTCTTTTTCATTTAGATTGAAACTCGTCATCAATATTTAGAAACTGTAAATTTATTAAACCTGAAAACCCTGTGAAAATTTCAAACCTTTTTTGGTTCTTGAAATATTAGGGCCAGAGGGCATAAAACGCCTTTCTGAGAAAACCATGAGAACAAAACCGCAAATAAAATATTAACTAAAATAAGTATATACTAGGCGAGAGTGAGTAATAATCAGTAAAATTTAAAAAAGCAAATATTACATAACTTAGAATCCAATTTCCAAGTCATATTCTGGCTCATTTTCAAGGAATTTATCAGGTTATTTTAGCTTCTTTGATCGTAGAAGTTGTCATCGACACTTATTTGCTTTAATAGCACGATACTGAGATAATCTAACACTTTTCGTATTTATGTCATGACAACCTTGCAATATGTATACCCCTGGTATCATACCCAGCATTTCCTATATTAATATTGACGCCTTGCGTCCAATGTTAAAATTAGCGACAGCATCACACACACCAAATTTCAGAACGGATAGCGATACATAATGAACTATTGGGATTCGTTCCCATATTGTGCCGTTAAAGCTTTCCTTTGCGTTTTGAGTTTTACAGTTTAGATTCTTTGCTTAGATCTTCAAAGATAGGCTTTGCCTTCATGACATTTTTTAACGGCATCCCTGGACCAAAATTGTATGTATTTGTTTTATTTAAGTTATCCAGAGATGATATTTGCACCAACTAACGGGACCAGTCGGACAATGAGGAAAATGCCAATCGTTTTTTTTTTTTTTGATGATGATGATGATGATGATGATAATGATGAAACATGAAACAGACATGGTAAATAGCAAGATTTCATTTCTTTTAAATATCCAGCATTTTGATCTATTGCAACACCAGCAAAATTCTATAGCCGATCGATTGTCGCATCTGTTAGACGGCCCTCTAACATCGATCCCTTTATCATTTTTTTATATTACGTAGGTATCTACCGATAAGTTTTTGGTAATGACCAACACATTCTAATTTTTTTCACTTCTCCACCCCGATATGCATCTGTCACAGAAAAAAAACAATTACTGTCACCATCACCCAAGTTGTTCATATATCAAAAGCGACACATTTTACCTTGACATTTAAAACTTTAGCATTTTGAAGGAAAATAGCAGGAAATATTCCGTTAAGTGAAGCAAAGCCTCGACGTTGCCATGACCCATCACAAAATACACCAGCATCAACAATGCTTGCACCAAAAACTTGTTTTATTTCTACTGAAGTAACTGACATAGTAACTTCTACAACAGTTTGAGTGTCCTTAGACTTTTTTTTCGATAGCTTATTATAACTATTTTGGGTCATTGGTTTTAGCATGTTCATGAGCGACACAAACGCTTCAATATCTGTATGCCCATGACCTAAAGCACGCATTGTATATACTGTTCGTTTGTTTATATTAAACCCTCTACCGGTAAGCATTGAAGTATGGAATTCATTTTTATAACTGCAAAATACTAGTAAAAACTTCATATAAGGAAGTGAAGACAGTCCTTGTTTTTTTTTACGAGCTTCAAATATGTTTTAACCTTGTAAGATCGCATAAGGGCCAGTGCAATGTAGATATTACAGTTGATAAAATTGACTTGTCAATAATACGGTAACCATGTATAGAATTTACTGCTTTGGATGTTGAGGAGGTTATAATACTTTCTACTTTCCGTGATAAGTAAATATATTGGATAAATTGGATTAAATATTTACAGATTCATTATTATTAATATTATTATTTAGCGATGGTTTGTTCTCATCAATATTTATAGTTGCTTCAACTTCTCCCTCATGCACAATATCTACACCAACTGAGCAAATAGATCCAATATCTACATTATATACAAGGCTAGCTCTTTCATTTTTACAAAACTTTTCATTCTTTTGGTAGCATTTTTTACTCTACAAGTTTTTAAAACTTTTCCTAAAATTACAAAACAATTATAACAATTATTATTTTCTGCTGTCATTCTTCTCTTAACAATTTATATCTTGGTAAAAGCATAGCCAGTAGAAGAAACACTGGTCTTGAAATGCCAACAAATTCTCGTATTCTCTTTTTGTTCTCAACTATTTTTGTCACGTGGTACAAAAATTTTTCGTCTCAGCATTTAGCATTTAGCGCCAAGTTCAAACAAATCATCAGTTGTACCTTATATATTTTATCATTATAAGCATAATTTTTTTTTTAAACTTTCAACTACTAATTCCTGCACTAACTGTGTTTTACCTGGTTGTCGTCATGCTGAGTTCAAAGGAACTACAATATTCAAGGTTCCGACAAGAAAATCCGAGTGTTATGTTTCTTGGAGAATGGAAATGTTGTAAGTTATTTGTCAATATTGAACTGCCGACAAAGCATTTAAACAACAGATTGAATCTGGAAATCTTTCTATATGTGAACGGTATTTTGCTGCTGGAGACATAGAACTTACAAATAAGTTACTTTTGATTATGATCTGTTTTCTTAATGATAAACAGCTCTCACTCTCAAAATGCTAATGTATTTTCCTAGCTAATTCACTACGAAATTTAAAACAACTAGTAAACTAGGATGTCAATTAAATTATTCAGTTCGCAATTAAAATCAAATTAACTAACTTTTAAAAGTATTAAAATAAGTTTAATTTATTTTGTTATCATTTCAGTAATTCAACATTAAAAAACGATTGTCATAATTCGACTATTAGCTTATTAGCCAATCACCTATTAATGTTTATTTTGCTTTTAAAATATATATGTTATTTTACTGACGAGATTTAAAACATTTTACTAGTGTGAGTCTGTATTTTGTTATATTACACAGTCCCTAAAGTGTTTTCTTAGGTTCTTCTAAGGCGACATATTCAAACCAGAAATAGAAATAGAAAATCTACCGGCGTGTTTTGACCTAGAAACATTAATAGATTTTGTTCAAATTTTACAATCGCAAAAATAAATGTTTCAATAATGTAGAAAAGCCTTTAATTGCAAAAATAAATATCACGAAATCAGAGCTTTTTGTGTCCTTCAATCGCAAAAATTTATGGCAAAAAAACAAATGTTCTTAAAAATTTCATTTTTACATTTTCTTTTTTTTATTTTTTTTTTTTTTATTGTTTTTAGCATCTTTTGCCTATGTTGAATACATTTAGACATTTAGATGGTTTCTGAGATTTACAAAACCCTAAAAAAATATCTAAATTCAGCGTCTTAAAAAAATAGGTAAAACCAACTTTCCATTAGTAAAGCATTTGGCAACGGCTTTTAGCACAGCTGTTGTTGTAAATTCTGCAATAAATGTACACCTTGATAATATTAATGGTTTAAATGGAACAAAAAATAACACTGCAAATATTATTAAAAACAAAAAAATCGATGAATGCTCTGTCTCATCAAAAAGTTCAGCAATTCGAAACAGATTACCTGTTATCGTTCGAAACAGATTACCTGTTATCGTTCGAAACAGATTACCTGCTATCGTTCGAAACAGATTACCTGTTATCGTTCGAAACAGATTAACTGTTATCGTTCGAAACAGATTAATTGTTATCGTTCGAAACAAATTACCTGTTATCGTTCGAAACAGATTACCTGTTATCGCTCGAAACAGATTACCTGTTATCGTTCGAATCAGATTACCTGTTATCGTTCGAAACAGATTACCTGTTATTGTTCAAAACAGATTACCTGTTATTGTTCGAAACAGATTACCTGTTATCGTTTGAATCAGATTACCTGTTATCGTATTATTGACATGGAGATTTGGGTGTCCACTTTGTTTTTGTCAAAATTTAAAGTTAACAGAATAAGCATCTGAAAAAAAGGGCTTTTAATCGATAGTGATTTTCATTTGTCAATGCGTTTAGCGATAGGTTTTTTTTCACTAGTAAGAAAGCTAGCTCAAAAGCTCACGAAATCAATGGGCATATGACATACATAGGTACCGTTATGCAATGAGATTAAAATATCTGATACGATAGTGAGGCTTTATGTTATGCTTTATTTGGAAAAACTGTTACCAATATAATTTAATCTACTTTGGTGTAGCTGCAGGTATGGAGACTAGGAACTAGTAATATATTTAAAAGTTGCACAAATGTTAAAAATATGTGTAATGGAATAACAGTTGAAAAATTGAATGTGTTGGACATTTTTAGAAGCGAATTGGAGTTCAATTTCGCAAATTAAAACAGGCGGTTAAGAGGCTGGTTGGTCGACTATTGATCGACTACAAAACAACTTAGGGGTGACAATACGACAAAGTGCTGTGAATTCAATCAAAATGCGAACTGCTGTAAGAGCTTCATTGTTTCATGTGACATTGTCGAAGAATAACAACTGACGTTACTTCCACTGTCCAACGGGATCAAATAGTTTGTGTAGCTATAAACAAGACTTTGCCAACAAAGGTATGGTCCAGGACCTGGTTTACCAATTGATATAGTTGTTAACTTAAAGCAAGCAAAGTTGGAACTTTGTCTAAAAGTCTTCGTGGGAGGACTCATAGTAAAAATGAGAGCTTTAACTTAACGATCTGTGAGCGAGATTCTAAGTCCAAATTTGTGTCAATGGCACAACTAAAAAACGGTTCCCATGACTCAACTGCTAATTTCAATATCGGAAGAAAAGCTAGTATCCTTATCAAAGAAAAGTTGGATATTATACTAGGAAATTACACAACACAAGGATTCAGTTTAAATAAAAAGGTAATTTCAATTTTAAATTATAAGAATTTAGCAAAAAGTAAAATTCAATGAAAATGCTATAAAAATGAGGAAAACGAAATGAAACTATGCGAAACTGGTAGTTTCTAAGGAATTACATGTTGTAACTATTGTTGACTATTAGTTGCTTTTTTGTAGCAAAGTGTTTCAACAATAATAGTGCAAATATAACCGCAATGTCTTTTTTTCTGGATTTAATCCTTCAAAAAGTAAAAACTACTGGTTTTAATTCAAGACCATACGAATTTTTTTATCATTGCTTTGACTTAAGTAACAACTAAACGTTTTAAGTGAAGCGATACCTTTGCGACTTTTGTAGAATTCTGAATGCTTTTTCTTGTTATCCGGAATTACTGGCTTTTTTTATCTGAACAATAACTTTCGCATATAATTTATTGTGTGATGAAAATTTAGCTGAGTAATTTTAGGTATTTCACTTGGATTGCATTCAAAATGAAAATTTCTGATTGCTTTTGTTCTCGGAATATCTATTAGTTTTAGGTAAATACTTTTGTATTTTGTTTCGTAATTCTTCTGCGGTTTCGGAAGATGATTACCCAATTTCCTTTAACCACTGATCAGATGTGTCTATTACAAACACATCTAAATACCTTTTTTTACGAAACTCAAAAAAATCTTGATAAATTAAAACATAAATATAAAATTTAAAAATCATTTCATCGACATTTCACCATTTTTGACTTTGTTTTTGTGTTTTGGGCATTCCTGTTTCAATTCTCAATGTTCTTTTTCTTGCATAATAAAATTTTCCTTTAAATATGTTAATGTTTTTGAATTTGTATTTTTAGATATATTCTATTTTATTACCCTACTACTTATATTTTTTATCATAGGATATTTCATTTTCAATTTAGGTCTGTTAAATAGTCAATATGGTCTGTTAAGTAATCAAAATAATCTCTCTGCAACTTCTCTCACTCACAAAACTTATATAAATTTCTACAAAATAATCCTTCAAAACAATTGGTACATTAAACTACATTTTTTAATTCTTCTTAAATCTCTTATGTTAACATTATCTTGTGAAATTGAGTCTAATCCTGGACCTGTGCAATATGATTTAGAAAATCTTATTCAAGAGCATCAGCAATTGTGGCTCCCTTTTAGGCAAAAAGGGTTGCACTTTATTCATTTTAATGTAAACAGCATACTATCAAAAATTGAATATTTAAGAGCCGCTTTCGTTATAACATCGCCGTAAAACGGCTAAATTTCCGTCAAAAAATTCCGTAAAAAAATGCATATTAGAAATTTTGAAAAATTTGTCATTTTTTAGTATACTACCCCCTTAACCTATCGCTTATCTTGCAATGTAATAACTGGTTAACGACCTGGCAATTTTCACTCTTAACATCTGTCCTACCGTGTTTGACACCTTCACTCTTTAGAGGTTTAAATACTTTTTATCATTTTAACTCCAATTACCATTATCAATAAAGTTTAGGCATTCTTTTTCAGCTGTAAGGTCGGTGGCCCAACGATATCAATACATTTCTAAATAGGTTTTAATTTCAATTCAGTTTTTTTTTATAAAATTTAATTTCGGTTGATACTGTTGGGCAAGGCCGGATCATGCCTTTTTGAGGCCCTAAGTACTTAAGACTTTGGTGCCCAATATGTGTCATTCAAAATATAAACACAATAAACCACACAAGATATTATCAATCAAAATGATTGAAAACTAACAATAAGAAAGTAAACAACTAGAAAGTTTTCTCTTAATTTTTTTTAACTGCAAATTCTTAGCGCAAATCCTCAAAACCAATCTGACATAACACATTGACTTGCATATTATATAATAAAATACACAAAATTTTATCTATTGAAACAAAACAGAACTAACAGTAAGGTAGAAAATAATGTTTATTTTTTTATACATTCACTTACATTAGAAAAATTTCCTCCTTAACTAAAATTCTGATCAGATTTTCAAAACTAATCTTACATAACGCATCTGCTTCTATACTATATAATACACACATACAATTTTTTCCATCGATATTAAACAAAACTAACATTAAGAATGAAAATAATGTTTATCTTTGCATACCTTCACTTACATTTGAAAAGTTTCATCCTGCTTTTTTTTGCTGCAAAGTCTTTGGCAAAATCCTCAAAACTTAGCTTACGTAACACATCTGCCTCTATACTTAATAGAGATAAGGCATACAGCCTGCCTTGTTTCATAGTTGTTCTGATAGGACTTGTAATATGCTTCAGCTGAGAAAATGAGCGTTCAGCTGAACAACTTGTGATTATTAATGTTAAAAACATACGAAAGCCAATGTTTAAATTTGGGAAGGCACACTCAATGCTATCTTCTACAAGAATTTTATAAAGTTCAGCATGATCTAATGAGTTCAAGTAGCCGTAAAAAATTCCCATTTTGCAGTGGTCCAAACCTTTCATCGGTTCCTTGAAAAGCCAAGCCACGCTCAGCTAATGTACAAATAACGACTATGACATGTTCCCAGTAATCACACTCTTCTTGAATTTGCTTTTCCAGCTGTTGTCCCAAACACACACCTTGTCTGCGAGTTAAGTGTGTTAGCAATGAGTCTCGGTGAGTAGTGTTTTTTATGATTATCAATTACAATTGTATTTCGCCAATCATTGAATCCTTCACTTGTAACAAAATTAGACAAATTTTTTGGGGTAAACAGTTTACAAACAAAACAATAAACTGATCCTGTTGATGATGAATACATTAACCACTCTTTCTTGTATTTCTCACCATTGGCTTTTGTCCCGACAAAAAGTTTCTGCGAAAAATTCCTTACTGGTTTGCCACTACTGAAATGGTGTTTAGACTTGTCAAAAGGCACATTATGATGCTGACAGTCACTAGGTCTACAAGGAATCCAATAAGCCACATCATCAGTAGAGAAATCAAGCCACAACCCTGGATCCTTTATATTAATTATAATAATAATTATATAATAATTATATTAATTTTATTTTGAATTTTTTTAAACTTTTTATTTATATATTCTTGTTCTTACTTAATTATTCATTGAAAT
>JAUZNK010060807.1:0-14932 GCA_035046665.1 Euphysa ruthae
TGCACACAATCTCAGGAAGGATGTTTTATGATAATTAAGACTAAATAAAACAAGACTACACAGTAATTTAACATGAGAACAAAGAGAAGGACTAAAAGAATTAAAAAACGACAAATATATAGACATATAAATTAATGGCTTTGTTTGTATTGAGCATAAAAAAAGCGATTAAAAAAATTCAAGACCGAATTGGACTAGCAAAAATTATTGATACAGATCCAACACACAAATACGCAATGAAAAAAAAAGTCTATCTCTCAATTAAACAAAAAGAGACGTTTCACAAAAACGGAATATGAAAAATTGTACCCAAGTGACCCTGTTCCCCCGAGAATGTATGGAATAGTGAAAGCCAACAAACCCGATGAAAATAGTAGTATCAACTATTGGCGCTCCTAATTACGGCTTATCTAATTATCTAGTTAATCTCATTCATTCATTTTTAAAGAAAAACAGCACCCGCTTAAAAAATTCAAAAGAATTCATCAAACTAGCAAAATCATACTTCAAAAGAAGAGATTCAGATATCTTTTGATGTTTTAAATTTATACCCTTCTATCCCTTATAACGATGCCACAGATAGTCTATTAAAAATTCTTAAAAACAATGATAATTTTAAAGACCAAACTAAGCTAACTTTTTGTGAACCAAAACAACTTATTGATTTGTGCTTGTTACGCTGTTACTTTTTATGGAATAATAAAATACATGAACTTGAAAATTCAGGACCTATAGGAAAGTCCTAGGACTTTCGTTCATGGTAGTATTAGCAGAATCTTTTCTTCAATATCAAGAAGCTAAAGCAATAAATGTAGCACTGAATTCTAACCCAACAATAGCTTTAAAGTCATTTTATAGATAAGTAAATGATAGTCACTCGAGATCTTTTGATATAAAACATGCAAAAGAATTTCAAAAAGTTCTGAATCAACAGCACCCTGCAATAAAATACACCATTGAAATTGAGAGTACTACCAAGTCTTTAAATTTTCTTGACATTTGCATTATAAATAATAGCAATGGAAAATTTAGTTTAAGATTCACAAAAAAGTGGCAATTACAAACGTACAAGTCAAACCACAATCAAACCATGACCCCCAGATATTAAAAGGCATTTTTAAAGGATTTATCCACAGAGCGTTTAAATTTGCAGCTGAAGTCATTTGGAGGACGAAATTAAATTTCTTGTAAATATATTTATTGAGAATAGTTATGAAAAATCCAAACTCCAAAAAATCGTGAAAGAGGTCAAAAACAAGATTACAGTGCATAACAATACTGAATTATCAATTAACCAAAATAACCTAACAACTGTCTACCTACCTTGGATTCCCCCAGTATCACCAAAACTTCGAAAAATTTACAGAAAAGCAGGTTATAAAACTGTCTTCAAATCAAGCCTAAACATTAAACGAATCCATACATCCAGAAACAAATCCCAACTACCAAAGAATAGCCACCCTAGTGTATACTTAGTTAAATTTGAATGCTCCAGAAGACCCATTTTCCACATGGTGATAGGAAAACAATCTTCCATTGATTGGTGGTTTATGGGAAAAAATAATGTTAAATTTGATGTGGATGTTAACAACTGAGTCAGAATTTTCCTAAAGGACAAGAGACAGATGTCTTCCAAATATTGGGATTTGATGAAAGGAATAGACCAAGTATAGAAGTTCTTGGTTATCACAATCAGGAAGGCGAGTTGGAGAATCCTCAAATTGAGGTGACTGGTATATGGTGAATTTATAGGTATCGATACCAGAAAGATTAGTATTCTAGAGAAAGGTATCCAACCAGTGTTATATTAGCTGATGGGTGAATTACGAGAGCTTTGTCAATATTTTCGTAAATGGTGTGGATTACACTACAGGGCAGTGTGTGAGGAGAACAATATAAGAAGAAAAGTTGACAGTAGAAGAGATAAACGTAAACAAATGTAAGATTCATTGGGGTTTTTAAGACAGATTTCACGATTAAAGATTTTCATGGACAAAAAATGCCAAGGTCAAAGATGCCAAGATGTCAATGACAATGAGCTAGAGGGAAAAGATTCCACATGAGAAAAATTAATGCGAAGACCACAGATGTTGGTGAATGAAAGAGATAAAGGTTTGTCTAGGCAAAAGATTGCTGAGGCATATGCATATCACATCGACAAAAACAGTTTTATGTCTGCATATTTTTTTAACCCTTTGCGTGACTTCCGCAAACAAGACCCAGAATTAGATGTTATGAAACCATCACAGTCTTAAAATATCACGCACTTCTACTTCGATGGTGAATTTCAACCCGTAAATGTCTTCTAATGGACTGGAGATCAATTTTATGGAACTCTCCGTAAAGTTCTGTTTTGGTTTCGTTGATTTATAAATGGTTTAGCCGCTGTGGAAATTTCAAAGCATTAGGGGAAAAATTAATGGCTGAAAATTTCAGCAGTCCGTAGATACAAAATGGTTTAATAATTACCTTGGCAATTATGCCAATTGCCGAGGTGAATTGTAGCCATTAATGTTATTTCTGAACCAAACTTGGAATAGAATACTTAAATTATTCTTTAACGATTATTGAATGATTCTCCTTTTTCAATAAAAATCGCACACTTTTTCAAAAAATACCCAACAGCATTGATTTTAATTTTGTATTTTCGCTTTTGTTTCTTGGCACCAGCGTATACAACTTCACAAATCCCATTTTCAACAAACAATTTTTGAGTAATTTTCTTATTTTTCCAGGCGTTTTTCCATAGAAAAACTTTTAAAAAGGATAATGATTTTAAATAGACTCTCTGTTATTGTTTGCTAGCTGTTAAAATTTTAAACTGCGAGTTAAAGTTTAAAATAAAAAAAATGTAATTTCAAAGTTTTCTTATGTAAATTGTGTAAAATGACACACGAGCACATGATAATTTTAATAAAAGATTCAAATGGTTTTGATCAGCATGCAATGTTTTGAATAAAAATATTACAATAATTTAAAGTTTAATAAAAAGTTTAAAAGCCCATTAATTTGAGGCAAAACTTTGGGATAATTTTGATCAGCATGCAATATTAAAGTTAATTTTAAAAATACAAAAAATATTTTGCATAGTGACAAACTTTTAGCGTTAGTAATGTCTCTTCTAAAAGAAAATGACGCATCTCACTCACAAACTAGAAAAAAATGAAGAAAAAGGAAAGAAAATACTCTTGCAGAAATCCTAACAGAAGGCAAGGTTGATGATTGGAAGCTGCTTCAGAAAAATCTAACACTATTGCTGAAATCATGGAGTCAGGAAAATCGACCAGTCTGGTCAAGTTGACCAGTCGGGTATATTGACTTGAAAAAACATTGTTCCTGATTTTGAGAAGTTTGGTTAACACTTAACAGAATTTTGATATTTAAAAAAAGGTTGCTTATCCTAATTTTTAGATGTTCCTTAGAATATAAATAGCCAATAATAAAGATGATTAGCTTGCTTGTATGCTCACCTTATTGTCTTATTTATTTGTTCACTTATCAGTTTACTAATGAAAAATTTAGTAGACAATCCAATGAACAAACCAATAGACAAACTTATACTGAGCAAAGAGAAAAGCCTTCCTCATTGGTTTGGAAATATTTCACTAAGCAACTTTTTATTAAATAGCAAAATTCTTTTGACCCACTCCTTATAAATCAAAATGGCAATCAAATGCTTAAATTTAAAATTCAAAGTGAAATTTTTTTAACACAAAAATTCATAACAAAGCTTATAAATTTTTATACACTCGACAGCAGAAAAAACAACAAAAAGCAACAAACACACATAAAAAACCAAAGAATCAGTAACAAACTTCCTGGTTCAAAAGACCATAAAAGCTTACCCAATCTCTTTATTTTGGTGTGCTTTCAGTGCAGTTTTCTTAGCCCATGCTCCAATTTTCCTTTTGGATGGAGACAAAGTCAAACCAACAGCTAACAACTTCTCATGCATTTTCTCATATACCCTACAATCATCATTAAAAATTATATTTGAACCCATCAGGTTAGAAATCCTAGAAACTGATTATTGATCTGGGAAAACAATTGGTATTTTTTTTTTTTGTGGAAAAGTTTGACCAATTTATCAAATGAAAGGTAATTTTTCGAAAATATCAATTTTATTCCTCACGTGACATCCCAATCAAGGAAAAGAATTTCAATAAACCGGTACTACGTTGGAAAACGGTAAATCATAGATAGAAAAGTCAAGGAATGTGCAAAAAATTTAAAAAAATGAAAGTCACTTCCATACAAAGTGTAATAAAAAATTATCATTTGGACAAGTAAGGAAAGCAAGTTAAAAATAGGTATTTAGTCTGTTACATATATACAGGACATTTCCCATTATCACGCAAGACAAAAAATAAATCCTACTGTTTATATAGCTTATTGCAGGCTCAAAAAATGGACATAAAAAAATAAAACTTAAAAATATAATATTATTAATAACAGGATCTCCAATCACCGGATTTGTAACATAATTTGTTACTGTGGTGATATTTTGAAATTTTTTATTAAGTAAATTATTTTTATCTGCAAATACCAGGCCTTAAAATTCACTTATTTTCTCGTGAGTCAAGTTAGACTCGCACTGGAGTCTAATTTTAGTCGCCTTAAAAAAACCTGCGAGTCTTCTTATTGAAAAGAATATAATGATTTTATGAAAGTGTAGATTATTGAAAACTTTTATATTTGCAACAAGAACTAATTAATAAAGGCTTTATAAAAACCAATGAATAAATCATTCCAAAAAGGAAAAATATTAATTGTTTCTAAGAAAAGAAAATTTTCTAATGCAATTTTTTTCAGGTCACTTAAAAATTATTTTGAAACAAATTTTATATTCTATTATTAAATAATTCTGAAACACATCATATAATAAATCTGCAAGAATTGCAGGGCTGGAGATTACCGCAAAATGAATTTATTTATTTAAACCATTTTTTGGTCTACGATTTACTTTGTTCCTTAGCATGATTAAGTTTAAAATTTGTTTTTGCTGTGTTTTTTTACACTTGTTTGTGTTGTATAATGTTATGGTCATTGTAGACCAGAGTGTCTTTGGTAATTGTTGACCAGTGAGTTCGAGTATGGTCATTGCAGACCTTTTAGATTTATGGTCATTGTAGACTTGTGTGATATGGTCATTGAGTCATGGTCATTGTAGACCTGAGAGATTTTGGGTCATTTTTTTGGATCATTGAGTCATGGTTATTGTAGACCTGAGAGATTTTTGGTCATTATGGACTTGTGTGATACGGTAATTGTAGACCTGAAAGTGTAATAAACGAGTGTTACAATTCTGTCCTTAAGTCTCAATTTGTGCCAAACTGGCTTTCGTGCTTATGTATTATCATAGTATTTTTTAGTTTATATTTTTGAGAATTTAAAGGAAGGGGAATGACTATGACATAAACTGTGCACCATTTGTTATCCGATTTTGTCACTAATTTTCTTCAAAGTATGAGATGGCGGTTTTGCAGCAATTAACTTCAACTTAGCCTAATCATTAATTATTCATGAACTGTTAAAACCTCAAAAATTGCAGTATAATCACTTTGTTATTTTGATGTAGAATTTACAAGCATGTCGTTTAAACTGTAATATTTAAAATATTAGTTGGGATAGCAACTGCGGGATTGTTAATAATAAAAGCGACTTAAAAAAAAAAAATAATAATAACCTGTTATCTTATAATCTTATTTAGAAAGATATGTTTGATAGATTAACTTAAACTTCCACACCGTAATGTTTTTTTTTCTTTTGATTTGTAAGGCTTTTATGTATTTTTATATTATATTTATATTATATTTATGCATATTTTTAAAACTTCATATTTTTTATTTTTGCCAAAGCAGAGATTGTTGTACATTAATCTTAATTTTGTACATCAACTTATAGTTTGGCCAAACTAACCGCAAATGTCTTCACACTCTCAATAGCTAAAGTATTGCTGTAAATGTTATGAGACGACAGGAAAATTATATTAAGTGGCTTTTTGATTGAATAGAGTTGGTTTCCTCTCATGGGTTTTTGACAGGAAGGACATCTGGCCAGTAAGATAAACTTGGTTGAATACCACATATCATATACAGAGATTGCTTCCGACCCCTAATACTAGGGTTTACTGAATTGACCTGTTGTCTTTCACATTGTCACAGGCTTATGGTAATCTTTTTATACAGTGAGGATATGACTTTATTTTTCTCCTGATATGTTGCTTGCTTGTGAAGAAAGTACTGACATATCAGGAGTGAAATAAGTCTCCGACTGTGATTTATTTTTTGTGTTGTGTTGTGTTAGGATTTTCTCCAGATCTATAAGTGTGCCTAAAATCTGTGTATATGCGGGATTCAAAACAGGTAGAATGAAGTAATTGAGCAACATAAAACTGCAAACAACATATTTCAGTTGACCTTTTAAGTAGGTTCTAAGCTAAATATATTTGTTTTGTTTTTAATCATAACATCCTTGAATAATCAGCTTTCGTCTGCAGGTTTGTTTTAAATTTTATTGTTGTTCCATTGTTTTTCTTTCCTTTGTAAATACATATATTTAAAATTACTGCTCATTTCTCAGAAACATGATTTGTATACACAGTGCAGAAAATGTGGGCTTCAAACTGCATTGCCGTGATGAATATAAGAAAACGTTCAATAAGTAAAAAAAAAAGATTATTTTTTTGACATGAAAAAATACCACTAAAGCATTTTAATTTTATGAAAATACTTTAAATTTTTATTTGTTGATTATTATAAAAGTTATAATCTTTTTGAGATGCACATTTTGTCATTTAAGGCACTGTTAAAAAGTGTATTTTATTTATAGTGTTTTTAACATAGTATATCCAGAATTGTTTATTTCTTCTGCTGAAAATTGGTTTTGATCTTCTTTATTTATAGCGCTTTTAACATTGCATATTCAAAATTGTTATTTCTTCCGTTGAAAGTCGGTTTTAGAAATAAGCAAATATAGACTTTAAAATTAAAAACAAAATAACTATTAAGAACATATTATTTATATCATTGAATTTATTTTACATAGGTTAAATAAATTACTTATTTCGCTTATTTTAGAAAGCTAGAATGTTACTTTTTATTACGCGAGTCTAAAATGACTTGCATTTCATTAATTTTGCGTGTCTCAACACGTGAATTTTAACGGCTGAATACTATTATCTAGGTGCAGGATGTTAGCTAGTGCAAATAATGTCCGTTTGACAGACCCTTCCCAATTCAAAATAATGAGCAATTTCCCAATTAATGTCCAAATTTAAAAATTCCGATTAGATATTATCTCTTTGATTGCCTTCCCAGGTCAACATTGGGATTTCGATGCAACAAAAATATCCAACGGAAAATACTGGTTTCACATGCTTTCACTTTGAAGGCGACTTTCACCCGGTAAACAATTTGTAATGGACTGTACACCGATTTTATTAAATTCTTCATAAAATTTTGTTTTGGAGAAGTTCAATTCCGTAGATTTAGAACTGGTTAGGCTGCTCAGACAGTTTCAAAACATTGGGGAAAAAAATGGCGCCTAAAAAAAAAAACGCAACCGCCTTCAACTTCATTTTCATGCCAAATAAATGGGAATGAAGCCGAAGCAACCATACAAGAAGACTGCGATGTTGATCTGAACTAGGAAGAAGATGTCCTTAGTAAATTTTATCGTGATGAAAAGGGAGCAGAGTCAGATTTTTATGTTTTTTCAAACTCTGAAAATGAAGAAAATGAAAATGTTGCTTTTTCTTCAGATAATATTTGTTCTGCCCCAACTTTTAAAAAATCTACAGACATACCTCCTAGTTTTTATATGAACAAATGAGTAAATGGAGAACGGAGCTTAGAGATAATATACATCCTTTTCTAACATTAACCCTTTAACAGTCTCTGACATAATATTACGTCAAAGGAAAATGGTACTAAAATTTCCATGAGGTAATGTTACGTCGAGCGACTTATGGGCTGAAAATGTCCCTGACGTAATATTACGTCCATGTATATTACAGTTTGCTTTGCTGTGTTTCTGACATAATATTACGTCTGCTTCCTCGAGGTTCAGTTTTTCATGAGATAAATCTTTTAAGTTTTGAATTTTCACTCACTTTTGCTATTTGTTGTTATACTACTCATACAACAAGCTCTTTACACCCTACCAAAAAAAATGAGAAGAGAGTATATACCGCGCAAGAATTGCAAGAATTTATGTATAATGACGATGTTGAGTTATCTGAACTGGCTGAGGATGGGTTTGAAAGTGAAGAAATTGTACCTGATGTTTCAGATGGTGAAAATTCTGAAACAGACGAAGAAATAATTCAGTCGACTCTTCTGATACAGATACAGAAGATATAGAAACAGAAAGTACTAAAGCATTTATCCCAGAATGGATTGTTTATACCCTAGTCAATAAAACAAGCTTGTCTTTCATTGCAATATCTGGCTGTAATTCAACTGTGACTTGTGAAGATCCACTTTTGTTTTTTGAACTCTTTTTTACTGATCAACTGTACATACATAGCTAATCAAACTAATTTATTTGCTCAGCAGGTTATAACTGAGAAAGAACTTAAACCACATTCAAGAATGAAACGGTGGTCGCCAATTGATTTAAATGATATCTGGAGATATATAGTAAACATATTTTACCAAGGAATTATTTGGAAGCCAAAATATGAATTATATTATAATGTGAATTCTCTTTTTGAAACACCGGCTATAAAACAGGTGTTATCGTATAACCGATTCAAGCTTACTGATAGGTTTATACATTTTGTTGATAATTCTACCTTGCAACAATCGTACACACTAGCTAGTAAGATAAAACCTGTATGAGACTATCAAAATGAAAGTATATGGAGTGTTACACTCCTAATCAGAACATTTCAATAGACGAATCACTTATGCTTTAGAAAGGTAGCCTCACGTGGAAGCAATGCATATGTAGTAAAAGAGTTTTTTGGCATGAAAACTTAAGATTTGTGTGAGTCTAGAAGTGGATATGTTTGAAGATCTGTTTTATACACTGTGTCAGAGGTAACAAACGCCCTGAATCCTGAGTATAAATATGTTGCGACAAATAGTTGGTTATGATGCTGATGGACTCCTTACTTTATAAAGGTTACCACCTTCATATTGATAATTGGTACTCGTCGCTTGAACTTTGAAAACAACTTTTGAGTAGAAATAATATGGAGGTTGTTGATAGAAATGATCAAATGTTGACATCATATGAACTGGAACGTAAGTAATCGGTCAGGCTGGATTAAAAATAAACAATACTTCAAACAAAAACCTAAATTTTGGTGTTTGGTGATTTTATTTTTTTTACTTAGATATGAAATCATATAGAATATTACTTTTTTGTTAATATAAAAAACTTTTAAAAACGATATAATAAAATTGACCTATTGAATTGTTTTAGAAATCCTAAGGATTTTTGAAGCAATTTTTGCTTATTTTGCTTCAAGAATAACTTATAAATTGATGAAAAATTAAAACTTTTTTTTTCTTTAATAAAAAATATAAATAATAAATTTATATTCGCATCATAATCATAATAAGCAAACTTGCCGCAAAAGATCAACTCACATAACCACGAGTAAAATAAAATCATAAAACTGTTAAATGAGTTCCTTCAAAAAAATTGTTTTTGGAGTTTCTTTTTCTACAATAAGTGTATTCAGCTATTTCGTTAATTTTTATACAAATGATTTAAGAAGTGCAAATCTTTGTAAGAATATCGAGGTTATGTCGTAGGATTTTATTACCAAAATATTCAATCGTAACCAAATTTGGCATATCGGCCTCAAATAGAAAATTCTAGCTAACACCCTGGGGTTGCGTTTTTTGTTGATGAAAAGTAATATGATGATATAACGCGCAGAAATATATATTATGCAAATTTCAGTTTAAAATTCAAATTCCGATAATTTTTCTTTCTTTTTTTAAATTAAAAATTAATTAATTAAATAATTAAAGACTAACAGATTGAAAAGTTAATAATTTGTAAAATAAAACAAAGATGGCTTTCTCTACAGGTTCACGTGCACTCAAAACTGATAATTCATTTATCTTGGTCTAACAGTTTAAAATAAAAGTAATTAAAAACAAAAAAACTGTTTTCTACTCACATTTTGAGCATAACAAGCAAGTAATGCTATTCATAGGTATTTCAAATTTAAATTTAATATCTCACAAGTATATGATAAATACTAAAGTTTGTCGCAAATAATATAACTATTAAGGAAATATGATGGCACTAACACTTTCTGAGGCTAACCTAAATTTCTGATACATAAAAGTACTATAATTTTTTTTTTTATACAAAATTTATCTTTAAAAACATTCTGAGCTTCATTAATACAAAAAACGAAAACAACCTCTAATTTCAGACACAAAAAAATGTTTTTTTTAACTTTTAATAAATAGTCTTAAAAAACATATTTCTAAGCAAATTTAATTAATTTCTAAATCTAGTTCATATCACCTTTAAATATTAAAGAAATGCAGGCTGCTGTGCAAACTATTTATATTATTTATTTATTTATATTATATTATTATATTATATTATATTATATTATTATATTATATTATATTTATAAACATTAGCACAATAAAATCATCAAATCAGTAAAAAAACAACAAATAAAACCACTAGGTAAGGTAAAGTATGTAGTTTACCTTGGCACTCCAAGAAACATAGTTGGTCTTACAGCACGAATGGTCTCAACCAACGAACCCTAAGATATTTTTAAGAAATTATTTTACTTATAAAGAGTATATCATATTTTAGAAAAAAGTCTTGAGAACACTTTTGGATAAATTAAATGTAAAATCTTTCATGTTGATACTTATCTTTAAGCTGGTAAAGCAAAAGTCTTATATTTATAATAAATACTAAGGAGTAATAGGTCAACAAAGCTAATATACAGTATTTATGCTGATGTTCTAACACTTATTTATCTTCATTAACATAATAACGCAGAATTGAATTTTCTAAAGTCTCTTTTTTTTAGATTACTTATTTTTGCATTATTTTAATTGCAATTTTTCAGAATTAAAAGATGGCAAATGATCAGAAATTCCCACTGTTATTTTTCCAGATCTACAATCTGGATTAAATTTGTTTATTAAAATATTTTCGATCAGAGTATCGTTTAATTTATTTATTTTAGTTGGAACAGCAATTGTGAGAAGCAGAGAATTTGTAAGCAATAGATTATAAAATTCAGAGCATTCAGGTTCTGATTTGGTGTTGATTGTATCATAGTTAAAGTCACTTGAAATGCACACTGTTTGGTTATTTTCATTTTTTATTTTGTTTAATAGAGGTTTAAAATAATGTCATTGAATTCTTTGCTGTTAATACAAGGGTGCTTATAGATTACCCCTTCAATTAAGTTTTTATCCTTTATATTTCAAAATAAACAGACTCAAGTTTTCTGTCTTTATAAATACTGAGGTCGTCACGGGGCTTTACTAAATTAAAGATTCTTTTTTTTTGAAAAATCTGAAAAAAAAATTTTAGCTTTCATTTGTAAGCATACTAAACTTTTAAAAAAATCGGTAATAACTTTGAGAAGTGTAAATACAAATTTTATATTTATTTAAAACAAAATCTAATGATAGGCAAAAGATTTATGCTGGATAAAAAAAAAAAAAAAAAAGAAAAAAAAAAAAAAAAGCACTTAAGGGCGTAAAGATCTCTGAAAAAAATTTACAATCAGCCAAGAAACAAAATATTGAATAGATTTCAACAAAGTGAACATATTTGGAGTATTACAAACAAAATATTTTCAAAAATATCAAAATGATCATTTTTCTACATCTATGATTGCATATCTATAAGGAGAAATTTGGCAAAAACCAATAACATGTGAATTTAACTTAATTGGCTTCGAAGTAGTTCAAAGATAAATATATGGAAGTCGTTAATGCTACACCTATGTACTATGTGAGCTAGGCCAGTCAAAATCAACCAATAATTTCTCACAGCACAAACTGTACATTCTAAATTTTCTGCTTGGAATCAGAAATTAGTTCTTTACAAGCAAGAAAATAAAAAATTGTCTCTGAAATGCATAACAGAGCATATTATTAAAAATCGAGATACCTCAGAAAAGCTTTGTACTAAAGACTAACTATGCAGGAAATTTAGAAAAACAAGTAATCAACAGATTTTCTAATAGTTTCAAAATAGTATACCATGTGCCAACTAAATTAAAAAAAAAAAAAAAAAAAAAATATATAAATATATATATATATATAAATATGTGTGTGTGTGTATATATAAATTGGAATTGAAAATTTCAACAAACATTAACTAACTGAAATTGAAAAGAGATAATGGTAAATTTCATTGAGTTAATATTTGAAGGAAAAAAAATATATACCTTAAGCGCATCTGGTCTTGCAAAATTGACTACAGCTCCATAGTACAATGGAAGCCAAATATCTGTCATCTATAAATAATAAACAAACAAAATTTCTCACCTAAAAAATATCATAAAACTTCAAAATTTTTTATTCAAGTCTATATCACAAAGGAAGTAATTAGGATAGCTAGGGAGGATACTATCTCATTAAAATGCACCATTAATAGGAGCTTTTGTTCATTCGCTGCGCTTTTATGAGGAAAAAAAGCTATACAATTAGACGAGCAGGAGCAATTGACTTCATGCCTGCCATTGAAAATAATTCCAGCCCATAAAATATAGCGGTAACAGCTGCTAAATCAACGCATCAAGAACACAAATTTTTAAAGACAAAAATGATTACCTTTGAACTTTAAATACGTTAAAAAAAACTGTTGATAATTGACAAATTACGTAGAACAGAAAAAAGTAAAAAATTATAACAAAAGTTAAAATATTGATTTTTGGCCAAAATTCAGGAGACATCCTGCTCCTGTTATCAAACCAGGCTCAAACAATGATTTTCAATTTTATGTTCTTTATATGTAAGATTTTCAATCATTATAATATATTGACAAATTTTAAAATATTATGCAAATAATTATATTTGCATAATATTTTATGAGTTAGCCAGAATTTTTAGGATGACGTTTTTTTTATTAAATAGGAAGTTCATAATTTCAAATGAAGCATTCAAAGCTTTGGGGTCTCTCTCATATTGCTTTGCTTGTCTCTCTTTTGTCTTCCACTTTTACTTAATTGATAGATCTTCAGACAGCATGCATAGATTATGACTAGTGGTTCGGAGAAAACATTCTAGTAGCACAGTGTTAATTTACCTTTTTATCTATATAACTTTTAATATAAATATCATAAAATATCACAGAAAATAGCTCAGTAGTTGGAAGATACTTCCCAAATACTGCGAGGAACCTTTTTCCGGCTTGGTAACATAAAGTTCCCATTTTAATAGGAAAGTTACTTTAAATCTGGGTGAAAATAGGAAAAAAATCTGGCAAAAAAATATATAAATATATATATACATATTCAAATATCATTTCTTCGACTCGGTAAAATAATTTTTTATATTTGCGCAAGAGATTACTCACTCATTCACAAAAATATTCCCATTCCTTTTATCAATTATTCGTTATGTGAAGAAAAAACGTTTCCTTCGTGAAAATTATGAAATGCAATAATAACAATAATAAATATATCCAAAAACTTCACTTGTCAGAGACAAAGATCAAGTGTTTATATATTCAAATGCTCAACCTACCTACCGAGGAGGCAATTAAATGTATGTAAACCTCTCTGGTAAAAGGCATATATCTATATATGTATAAGGTGCTTTATTAAAAGTTTTGTCAAAAACTTATGCGCTTGATTGCTTTGATTTGTTTGTTTTCTGTTGGGCAATAAGTTTTCAATTTTTAAAACGTTTAATGAAATTTAAATGCAGTAAAATCCTAGCTATAAACCCAGGGCTTTATTTATTCAAACACATTTTTATGGGCTTATAACCGGGGAGGAGGCTATATCCAGGAGGCTTATAAGTGGAATAATTACTGTCTCTGAAAAATTACCCTGCTAAGTTTCCATTTATAATATAAATGGAAATATAAATGTTTCTTAGTCAGTTTTGTTAGAGCTTTTACTAGATTTGAATTCTATCTCTATTTCATCTTCATTGTCCCAATTTCCATCCTCGTAAATATTGTTATATGCCAAATAAGCTTATTTCTTCTTTTTTGTCATATCATATGTCAGATATAGATCCATAGGCTTATATCCAGGAGGGCCTATAACCAAGAAGATTTTTTGTGAACTTGAGGGGCTTATAAACAACGCAGTTTATACTGACCATGCCAAAAATAAAGCACTTTAGAACAGTTTTAGGTTAAGCTATCGATTTGGATGCCATTAGTTTTGTAAAATTTATTTTCAAAATTTAAAGGTAACAAGAAAAAAAACATTTACATTTACATTCCAACATTCCAATTACATTTTTGATAACTCATCGTTTTATCTTTTTTCCAAAGTGTTTCAAAGCCAGACACAACTTTAGATTATTTCAGAGATTTAACGTAGTATTTGACATTAAATTAAATATGCATTTTGGCGAAGATAAAACTAAAACTCCACTTTTTGTAAGTAAATACAAACTGAAGAAAACTGACAGTTTTGACTTCAATTATCATGGTATTAAATTAAAGAAACATGCCAAGGTTAAATATCTTGAATTAAACACTTAGTGGCACTTCATGAAATTTCCAAAATAAATTAAAATCAAATTTTTTATACAGAAAAAGTAAATATTTAACTACTCCTGTTCTTCAAAGGCTTTTATGTAATTGATTAATTCAGTCTCATTTTGACTATGCATGCTCTTCATGGTATGCAAATTTTAATAAAGCTTTAAAAACAAAATGTAAGTAAGTAAGTAAGTAAGTAAGTATTTATTCACTATCAATAAAAATTTTACAAAATAAATGTTAAGAACGTCGT
>JAUZNK010060818.1:0-14930 GCA_035046665.1 Euphysa ruthae
AATTATTATATATATAATTTATTTATTAAAATTCACTACATGATTCTTTTTACACAGAAAATTGCAAAAACTCTGTTAAAATCTAATGTGGCCTATTTTTCACATATTTTGACATCAACCTTATCAAAGAATAAATAAACTATGGATTGTCTAGTAAAATAATGTCCACGTTATTTTTAAATGGTAAATTCATAGACTTTTGGTTTGATTTATTAAGTATTCTGCCTTCACGTTTTGTTTTTTGTCTGTATAATTGATTGTAGTACAAAGATGTTTTAGGAAAATAATAAATTGTAAAACTCAAGCCTGTAACGCTCTGCTATACACTGAATAAAAGTTAGTTTTCATTACCACAATTTGATTATGCTGTTGAACATTGCTGTTGCTTTTGCTTCTCTGCTGTTGCTAATCAATGGAGATATGTATTTGCATAACCCACGGGGGTCTAATAATAGACTTAATGAAAAATCAGCAAACAGAGACAATGCAAATCGAGTTTTTGATTCTGAGGTAAAGCTCAAATTATATTTTTTTTTCTGGTTTTTTGTGAAAAGTATGTGAAAGTAACGATAATAATCAATGTTGATTGCAATAGTGAAATGTGGAATTTTAGGTTATCAAAAGATTGAGAAAGAATCAAATAAAATAAAATTGACTGAAATAAAAAGGAGTGTATTTTAATTTGTTGTTGAAGAATTAAATTGTTGCTTGATGCAAACGATGATTGCTTAGGTTAGGTTACTTATTCCAACGTATTTTTAACGTGGGGCAAACAAATAGCTTTAACCCAGTTTTTAGAAGAGGGCCTAGGAGTTTGGTTCTGGTGTACTTAGAGCTCACATTTGGCTTAAATTAAAACCAAAAACGTCAAATTTTACTTCTTTAGAAATCTTGAGATGTACATGAATTGAGAATTATTAAAGATTTTTGGAAAAAAGCAAAAAAAATCCTTTAATTGGTTTTTAAATCTTTAAATTTGTAACCAACATGTTTTAAGAGTTATCAATTTTGAAGAATGTGGTGATTTTTGCTGTAAATCATCTTCTAATCATGTTTAGTTATGTATTTACTTTTGTAATCCCAATAATTTTTAAAACTCACCTTTTTTCTTGACATTTAAAAACACCAATCATTTAAAGATTTTCAGTGAAAAAAAAAAGGGGATTTTTTCCCTAAATTAAAAATTTTTCTAAGGAGCTTTTATCAGATATTAACTCAAGCAAAATTTGAGATATCCAATTATTTCATAATTTGCTTTAAATAAAAACCTTGAAAAAAGAACATATCGTACATATCCCCTTCTGATCTGTCTCATTTTCCTCAAAGTCCCTTTGTAAAATTTATGTATCATTAATTTTTTTGTTAATTATTTTTTAGAACAACAACAGAGGCGGTTACAACGTTGGTGATTTAACTGATAAAAAAGCTGGAAATGATCAAAATAAACAGTATCAAATGGTAAATTTAAAATATTAAATCAATAGTTATCAAAAATAATTACAATAAGGTTGAACACGCTCAGTTTCAGTTAATGGTTAAAAAATGTTGAACTGTTTGTAAATGTTCAAGTTTACATATCTGCTATTCGATACTCGCGTTCTTTATGATCTGCGTAGTACTGCTGCTTTAGTAGCTTGTTGGGTGTCAGGAAGGTTGAAAAAGTTTTCTGATGCTTCGTTTTCTTCATCTCATCGAGGAAACATTTCTGACCAATCTTCTGGAACGGCCATCTGGGTGTCTGCGTAACACCTTTCCATCCCTTTCACGCTCATCTTTCACAACTCGCTGATCATCTGATGTGTGAATCACTTTGCACGGTTCTGGTACGAAATTTGGGTCGAACTTTGAGGTTTTTTTGTAGTTGCGAACCATCACTGTATCTCCTACTTGGAACACAGCTTCTTTTTTAAACTTGAAGCTGTAAATGACGTCCTGACTTCCTTCTTCTGCTAAGAATCTCGTCTATTTGTATCTTCCACTTTTTTGTCGGTCACAGTTCTTCGTGGAATGATGCCGGTTGGTTGTGAGTCTTAAAACAGTATTGCGAACGTTGCTATTGCTGTATGAGCTGTGTCACAGCAGTTTTTCAACTATCTGCTGTATTGCGTATTGCTTGCTTCTCTGAAATTCGATTTTAGTGGGAAATTTTCATCGTTTTGCCCAGTGGTTTCATATATGTCTCCACTGGGATTGATGCAGTATGCAACGGAGAAATTTTCTGGAGCGCAATGTTCCGCTTCTTAGCAAACTCTTCCACCGCTCTCTAGTTAAATGGCAGACCATTGTCTGGTAGCTAAAACTTATGGTTTCCATAGGCATCATCACAAGCGTCTACAAGTAAGGGGATAAATTTTTCAGCACTAGTCGATGATACGAGTTTTGCGGCTGGATAACGTGATGCCATGTTTTGTGTTTCCAAATGGTGTTTTTTTTATTGACATAAGTACATTTTGTTTATTTCTCATTGACAAAGTTAACACATTCTTGTTGATTAGATTGAGAAAAATTTAACATTCCAGGTAAGTATGTATGAGTGAAAACAGAAACAAATTTCTGAATATAAAACACTTCATATTAGTTAAATACAAATAAAAAATGACTTAAATAGCATCAATAAAAACTTCAATGTATAATGAAGTAAAAACAAGAATATGTAAATAAAAAGCTTAAAAAAATTTGAAAATAAGATTAATATAAAAACTTCAGTTCAGTAAAGTTAAATTCAGTAAAGTACATTCTTCTGAGCCATTTGACCAACGAAAAAATCACCAGTTGGATTATCTTTATTTCTTTATTTATTTGAGTTCAGTGAAGTAAAGTTCAGTAAAATACATTCTTCTGAGCAATTTGACCAACAAAAAAATGACCAGTTGGATTATCTTTATTTCTTTATCTATTGAGCAGTGAAAAAATATCTCAGTTGGCATATTTTGAACACATCCTATGATTCTGTGTAGATATTTCTAGTCTTTTTCTTAACCTTTTATTTTATACCAATAAAATCTTTCCAGTCTGCTTATTTCGTTATTATTATAAGCTTTATTACGAATTTATTTATTATAAAATCATTACATTATTACCAAGTTTATTTTATTTATCGGTTTTAACCTGATTATTATCATTTCTTTGTATTTAGACTGTGAAAGGTTATTATGACCATTACGTTATGATTGAAAAAAAGAAATTGCCTTCATTTTTATTTTTTATCTATCAGAAATAATTACTTAAATATAAATAAAGCTAGAATTCTGTTAGCAGACCCATGTTTTCCTCAATATGAATCTGCAATCTTCTAGTATAACTGGCAAACTTTTGACATGCCGTAATTTCCCTGTAGGCAGCAGATAAACTAATCTAGTTTAAAGATATAGCTAAGTTAAGGTTAATTCCATAGCTTCTAAAATTAAAAGTGTGTTACCTGTCTACAACGTAGTTAAAGATATTTTAGTGAAACTACACACTACAGCACTTTTATAGTTAAAAACTTACCTTTGTTAAATATTTATATGAGAAGAAGTAAGTACAACTTGTTTTAATGATGGCATCGGTCCAAAAAGAGCTATGGCTACTGATTCCCAAAATTTTGAGTGTACCTTGTGTGTGGTTATTGGTGTCATTGTCTTTTTGTTTGAAAAAGCTGCGCACTCTGTACAATTCTTGACGAACTCGATCACCTGTTGCCGCATCGCGTGGAAAAACAAAGATATTTTAACTGTCTTTCTATTCCATTTTGTCCTGGATGGCCCCTTTTGTGTGCTAGCTGTATCGCTGTTGACTGTAGAGTGCTTGGTAGGATAATGTGTTCACCTTTAAGATGTATATCGTTTGCTGTAGTTGTGATTTCCGGTAGTATTTGTGAACGCCATCAACTCTGGAGATGTTTCCTTAGGGATCCATGTTTGTCAATGTCCTACCTTCATTTGTTGGCAATTAGCTAATTTCACCTTAATGTCCTCGTGTCAGCAAGTTTGTCGATAAAATCGCTTTGATAATGCTTCTAGCGTCTAGTGTTACTCGTATCGAACTATCTGACTTTGGAGCAAGTACTGCGTTGGACAACCATAGAGAAGGTTCTTTTTCAGGATACAGCTCAATAACGTCTTGCTGTATCATTTCGTTTATGACCTTTTGTGTTCGCTCTGTGAGGTGATAGGGCATAAGACTTAATAAAACGTCTACTGGTTTATGCTCTTTATATATATGCATCTTCATTTGGCAATTTTTTAAAATACCAAAGCCTTTAAAATTCTGTGGATATCTAGCTAGAAATTTCTGCAGGTTTTCCTTTGCTGTACTGTCTATCATCAATGCTGATTGGAAGATATCTGGTGCCTCTTCCAGTTGTAAAATTACCAACTAAACAGCTAGAAAGGAGCACCATCTAGGATAAGTTCGCATGATCCTGATGTGATATGCCATTTAGCTGGCACCGATGCTGCTCCATATGTTACGGCACAACGTGTTTCTCCATGTACATGGAAAGGCTGGCTTTTGTAGGGCTTGATTTTCGCTTTTGAGGGCGTCATTCTGTCAAGCAGTCTCCATTTGTGTGCTTGTACTGTTCCACATACGCTCAAACGCGCTACAGTATCTGCTACAACTTTTTCAGCGCTTCCGTTTACAACAACTTGGATCCTAAAATCTGCTGAAGCAGAAAATTTCGGTTTCGTTTCTCTGCTGGACGACTTTATTCAGAAGACGTTGATGTTGTATATGCCGAAATCACTATCATCTTCTACATCTGAATCCCCTTCCTGACTAACCTGTCGCACTTTCTTCCAACTTCTGCACACTGTAGCAAAATGCCCTGTCTTCGAACACTTAAACTTGTTGTCTTTTTTTGAACACTGTGTTTTGTGTTTTCGTATTGAGCCAGTGGCTTTGTTGCCACAGGTGTATCAGGTCAAACTTGTCTTCTCGCTTGCATCTTTCTTAGCTTTCATGTTCTGATATGAATGAATATCTTCCAAGCTTGTTTACTGCGTACTCGGTAGAGATTGCTACGCATCCTCCAGTCGCGCTTTCTATTTTTATCCTTTCGGTGCGCTGTGTTTTCAAATCCGATGATAGCTTTAATGCTTCTTCACGAACTGGTTGGTTGAATGTGTCAATATCTATTTGGTCACGTACGGCTGTCTCTTCTGAAGTTCATGTAAGACGCATTTGAAGTTGCAATGTTTTGCTTCATTTTGTACGCGATTACAAAATCCAGGAAACAACTCTTCCTGATGTGTTAATGCACGAAAATGGTAGTTCTTTAATGTCAGATTCTCAGTCGGCTTGTAGTCTCTGGCCAACGAGGTTGTAAAGAGAGGCTTTGAGTTTGAGTGTAAGAGATGGTGTGTTCTCACTTCGTTTGTTGCAGACCCTTTGTCTACTGTGTGGTTCTCTTACCATGAATACCGCTGCTGCTGTTTGAGTGCAAAAGGCGATGCATTCGTTTCTTTTCTTTCCAGTGATCCACGGGATAATCTTCTCAATGGTTTTGTTTTTTGTCCTCGTCACCAATATAAGAAGATTGAGTTGAACATGCTCAGTTTCAGTTAATGGTTAAACCCCATCATTATTTGCATTGTACTGTAAGATATAAAATACAAGATTAAGTAAATGGTACAATAGCATAGTGGACTATACTATAATGCTTTTCTACTAAAATCTAGAGACACAATTGGAAAAAAATATTTTAGGTAAGCTGTATTAATTTTATATTTTAAAGCTTAAAATATCCATGCATAATGTTTAAAAGATTGTATAGATAAGGTAATGTAGTTTTTAAATCAATTAAAGTTACACTGTGTTTTAACTATAAATGTAACTTATCAAGCAAACAAATTAAACATACTCTCAGTTAAATTTTCTTCTCAACTAAACGCTTCCTTTATTTTTTTATTTTGTTATCAATGCTTCTCTTGATAAACTCCTGCTGAAATAACAGATTTTTTCATTTTGTCATTTCTTCATTTTTGATTTTGTCACCAGCTTTTAGTTCCAGTAGTATACTTACTGGCATATAAATATACTCTCTAAGAAAGTAACTATTTTTTAATGAATACCTTGCATGGTTTTAATTATTAAGGTATATAAAAGTTGAAAATTCTGTGATACTTATTTTTTTTTATATGTAGGTGAAATATTTCGCACAATTTATTTATTTTTTATTTTTGATTGCTATGAAGTCAAAGTGATATCATTTATTTTACTTATTTTGCGAAACGTAAGTTAATACACGAGGAAAATTTCTTCTAAATTCTGTCAGCTACCCACTTTTAAATAATCTCTCTAAATTTTAAAACCAAATAAAAACCTTGGGGTTCATTAAAGCTTTGGTAGGTTAATGATTGGTCCCTGGAAATTATTTTTAGAAATATTTTGAAAGCTCTGTTAATGTAAAGAAAGGTAACCAAGATAAAGGTACTTCGACAATACTTGTGGAATGGACCAATCAGCATGGATGTGGGGGAAACGAAGATACAAGTCCAAATAAACTCAACTGTAACATTGTATTGCAGTATCTATGTAGACCAGAGGGTTTCAAACTTACTGATGTTGAGAAAGATAAATTACGTGATGGTGGAGTAACACAAACTAATGGTTATAATAAAAATGATTCTCCACGTAAAAATTTTAGTTATTATATTTATTACTTAACACCAGTTATTTTAATGCTTCAGAGTGACAACTAGTAATATATGATATTGTTCTTTTCTTTTAGTTTTATCTCTTCATACAAACTTTATTTGTAGATGTTCTTTTTAAAACCCTTGGGAAGCCATTTTAAATCATTTTTAGGTATATACTAACATGGTGATTTTCAATATAAGTATAAGAATATTTTTAAAACTTTTTAGAATTTTAATCCCAATTTTAAAGTTGCTTTTTTAAGGACATTTTCTAAAATTTATCTTTTGATCCGCCTAAAAATCTTGTATTATTTTTAAAAATATTAATCTTGATAATATTTACATATACTTTTAGAATGGAATAATATCACTCAAAAATTAATGTTCATGTGAAAAATATGCCTTATAATTTAAATTTAATGCCTTTATTAACAACAATTTTTGATGGCTTTCAAGCTACATCAAGAAAATGTATACGTCTATTTGCTATCTTTTATTAAAAGACTTGTTTCTAAATAGGATGACATTTCTAAAAGTTTTTTTTTTTTTTTAGGGGATGGTGAAACTAAAGCAAACTTCAAAAATAGGAAAAACAATCAAAATAGAGAAGAAAAAGTTTTACAAGAACCTTTTGAATTCTATGATAAATGTTCTGCTCGTCAACGAAATAAGGGTAATTTTTAAGTTTTACACCTCAAAATAAATTAATCATTGTTAGAAATACATAGTTATGAAGGAAATAATTGGAAAAACAACCTTGAAATTATTAATAGAAAATTATGCCATTTTGTTGACAGTTTTTCGAAATTTAGGCGGGTATGATTTAAAGTACTATATACTGAAAAAAAGTAAGGCGTTATTTGAGTTGAATTGTTTTTTTTGCATGTATACTTATTTTTTAAAAAATTATTTCAGGATATAGAGATAGCTAAATAATTTTTCTTTAGTTAAAGTTGTACGTGAGAAAAAAAAATTGCATTAATTGCTTAAGCTAATTGTGCTAATTAGAGGGGTTAGTGGGAATTGGAATATGCTATATAAAATTTATATACATAATATAATTAATACATATTAATTAAATATTATAATAAAGGGAATATTCTCTTGCTTGTGATAAGATTTTGAAACAAGAAATTGTCGTTGGTAAGTATGGCCTAAAAGCCATTTTTAAAAAAGATTTTTAATTTCATTAGTTATTATTTAATTAAGATGCTGTCTTTCATGGGGTCTTACCTGCCACAATTGCCACATACTGTCATATATACTACAACATCTTTAAGACATATTTTAATTGCATTTTTCAATTTTTATTAATAAGTTGAATGAATTTAAATTCTTTTTATACTTTACCTTATCAGTTATATGCTTATTTATATATTGAATTCTTCTTATTTTTTATGTTTTGTGCATTAACCTGTTAATGAATAGGGTTTGCGTAATTTTTGAGGGGTTGGTCTGAAAATTTAGGTGGGGGAAAGCAGGGGAAGTTTGAGATTTTTCTAAATAGAGGTCAAAATATTTTTTAAGTGGTGGAGGATTGGTCTCTTCCAAAAAAATGGCTTTTATATGTCTGATAAAAATGACCCAAAGTATTAAGGTTTTCTTTAAATAATATTATTAGAAAAAAAAAACGTTTTTAGAATGACTTAAAATATTATTTTAATAGGTTTGTTCACTGCTGATCAAAAACTTCGAAAAGATACTGCTGTGTACACTCGCCAAAATCCTAATGGTGAACGCCAAGGTTACGAATGTCCCGAAGAGCGTGATTATTATCCGTATTGGCATCCGACTGATTGGAAAGATATTGCTGTACTTGCTCAGAATCAATCCATGTGTGACTATTACCAAGCTGAAAGTTTTAATGTCAAAGGGAAGTGTAAGTATATTTTATTTTATTTGAAAGTTATTTATATAAAGGACTATTCATGAAAATGCTTTGTGGCTGTAAGTAGAGATTATGCCATTATTAATCAAGGTAAAAATCAACAGAAAGACGCTTTTTCTAAGAATTTATTGTCACAAAAATTTTTAATCTTTATATCTTAGAAAAGTAATTTGAGGTTCAAAGCCGCATTTTTGCTATCTAATTCTGGCAAAAATTTATCATCATAAGCTTATTCATATCGAATATAAATATAAATATAAATATAAATCAATTAAAAATAAAACAAATTATATTAAGTAAAAAATAAATCTAGGATTATACGCTTTGGTGCCTCAGGTTCTTGAACAATACCAATAGCGTGAAAAAGCACATAATTTGAAATAAAATTTGGAAATAGAATCCACTTGCTAAAAGTTGTCATGTTGGCTGAATTTAGCAATTTATATATACCAAAACAGTGTATCAATCTTTTCTTCCCCAGGAAAAATTTTTCTGTGATAAATTGTGAATAGTTTTAAGTTTGACTTTATAATGGCTTTATGTGTTACCATGAAACTATAATCAGTGACATATCCAAGAGTTATTTGGACATACCGGTTTATAGAAGATCGATACATAGAGCATCACGGATGCTCTCTAAAGTATCTGGGGGCTTTTTTTTTGGTTTTGCTCTAAATGGTAACTCTATAATAGGTAAATCTCTACTTAGGCCATCTTAATTAATAGATGCATTTCCAAAATCTTGAGCGACTGCTGCATTTCAAATTTTTATTTGCAACAATTTCTGTTCTTTAAAAATATACATACTATTTTTATTAAAAAAGCGAAGCAACAAACGACAAATAAATCTTTAAACACAGTATTTTTATTTTTAATACAGATAACTTCCAAAAATCATATAAAGTTCTTCTTTTTTTACAAAAAGTAATATATGTATATAATAATGAGTTTTTCCTTCACCAAATTGTAGCTTTAGTTAATCTTCCTGTTTTTAGAAGAGTTTCATAAGTTTTATGGTTTGATAATTCTTTTTTCAAATAATCATTTTCAGAGATTATTTTGTTATATAAAAACTGATACGTGACAGTCTTCTTCCTATTAATAACAGATTTTTTTACTTCATTCTTAACATGAATTCACCAAAATGCGATGTTTAAAAAATATCATATGGCCAGACCAAATTGATTTGCTGTTTTACGAATCCGACTGACCCTCTTTTGAGCAAAATTAATAAAAAGTAAGTTTTAAAATTATATACATAAAATAAGTTTTAAAAAGTGTAATCTTTATTTAAATACTTGTTTTTTTCATCAAGATCTATAAATAAGAAATAACTGCAAACTATAGACATATTGATAGAAAAAGTAAGCCTTGCTTCCGCTCCATAAAATATATTTTATGGGTGGTCATCAAGTTTGACTTTTGATGGTCTCCCAACATTACGGTAAATAAAAATTAAAAAGTTATGTTGTGTTTGTTGATATTTCGTTTTCTCATCACACGGTAAGATTTAATATACAAAATCAGGGCTAAAAATAACCGTCACTCAACGGTAAACGTTTGATAGAATTAGTGGTTGTCCGTTTCAAAGCTCTTTTTCTCAGACATCGTCGTGTCCGGGATGAGAAAACTAAAAAAAAAGACAACCTTGCAAAAACAAAACTTGCAAAGAAAATTAGTTACTTGCAATAAACGAGCCAAGTATGATACCAGTCCCGATATTTGCTAAAATCTCTGATGTTAAATAAAAAATTCAAAGCCTCTCAAACGTTAAAGCACACATGCTTAAAGAGTAATAGTCTTGTTTAAAAAAATTTTTTTTGAGAAGCATATGATTGTTTACAAGAAAAAAAATTAAAAATGGATCTCAAGGTAATAAAGATTTGTTAGTTTTTGCTGAAGAAATAAGTTTAAAGCTTCTATTATTTAATTATTTTATGCAGCCTGAAAATAAGGATTTGCATTGTTTTTCATTGACATTGTGGCAATTTTTAGTCTTAATTAATTAACAGGTTAATTAAAATTTTTTTTGCTATTTTAATGATTTTTTTAAAATTTTAAATCCACATGTTACTACAATATTGAAATTTTCACCATTGAAATACCATAGCACATAGCTTATAGTTAAGCCCGTGTTACACGTAGTCAAACTAGCGAAAAGTTATTCACTTCATTTATAATTGAGCCACAAGTTATAATTATAACCACCTCAATCACAAAGATTAATCCCTCTGATCTTAGCACTCAACATAATACTCCAACATAATTGGTATAGACTGCTGGGTTGGAACTACCCGTGTGAGTCCATTTTTAATACTAAATAAGCTGGTAATTAATCAGTGTAATGATTACTGTGTGTCATGTTACTGGTCCTAAAAAAAGTGTTAACCGAGGAAAGGTGACATAAGCAGAGGTAACTGTTTTTTAGAGCAGTGTTTATGTTGGTTTCAGACACTTATAGGTGTGAGTTCAATTTGCTCTTCAGATAAATTTTTTTTTTTTATATAATCTCAAACAAGAGCTCTAAGTACACCAAAACCAACTCCATAGACCCTTCTAGAAATATAGCTTCTGTGTGCTCCCTTGTAAAACACAAAAATTTAAATTCAATGTGCTATGCATTGAGCCATTCAGACAAACAGCGCAAGTTTGCTATTCCTGATGTTTTTAAAGCTGCGTTCCTTTAATATTTAGTTCTTGGTTAGACAACAAAATGCAGGCTTCATCAATTTTTAGCGCTAAAATTTGCGCTGTGTAGATCACGTCACTTGGACCATATCTATCTATTTATTATATTTCCATGATCTCACCGTATTGTTTCATTAAAATAATTGGCCTAATGAAAATAAAACTATATTCTCATTTAATGTCCTAAATAAGGAGAGAAAAGAAACATTAAGATTGCTATTTGAGATTCTTATTAAAAGTATAAAATGAGTTTTTTTAATTTGAAGACTGATGGATTTACAACACCTAGTAATCATGTAGTTACGATTTCAAAACAAATTATTCGATGTGGAATTAAAAATTCGAATAGAATGCGGTTGTCTTGCAATTATTTATATGAAAAGTTGTTTTGAATAATCATGTCATCTTAGAAAACATGAGAGACTAGAGACAATAACTGCGCTGCACTGCACATGCTTTTCTTTGAAGCCAACCTAAATAAGGCATGGAATTTTAAAAATTTTATGAATTCAAGCAAATGTTTGTTGTATTCACTATGTTCAGCTTAGTTTTTCGTTGACTTTAGATTAAGACAGCCAGAGGAGAAAGCATTAAGTTATGTTGTCTTGTTTGCTTAATCATGAATTATGTTTGCTTTGTTAAAATAAATATAAACAAAATAATGATGTATCAAAGCAGACGTGTGTTTTTTTAAAATCTTAATTGGAAAAGTCTGAAAGAGAATATTCAAGATATCTAGAGCACCTTCATTCATCAATGAAGAAAGATCGCCGAGGATTGGAATGTGAATGGGAGCTTTAACTTTCAACGGGATGATAGAAAACACAGCGATGATCCTTTTGTTTAAAAACATAAAGGTGGAAACTTTTCAGCGCTTGTTTGAGGGCTAATTACCTTTTAAAAAAATAAAACAAACATAACTTTGAATTACCGTCTAGCGACAACGTTAAGAATATATATATATGTTTTTTTATCTAAATTGAAAAAACTCTTCCAATAATATTTTAATAAGCCAAGACTAAGAAAATTTTGATGCAGGCTTTGAAAAAAAAAAAAAAAAATCTTGTTTCACACACCCATTTTTATGGGAGCATTTTTTTCTCTTTCGGAACTTCAAATGATGTGATGTGGAAAATAAGATCCTGCACTAAATAAAATATAAACAAGTATTATTTTTAAATCTATTCAAAAGTTCATGTGAATTTGATTGTATACAGAATAAGAAAAGCATAATGTCTTAAGTATGCCGTGTGTAATTATAATAATTAAGCAAGGGTGTTAGAAGATTTGTTCCATATTTTCTATTGTTTATACAATACGTCTCATAGCAGCATGCTTAAGATTTTAAATTAATATTTCCACAAACTATTATTTATACAAACTAAAAGGAAAAGCAGTGCTGCTTTTTTGTTAAGGACTATTTTTGGTTATGCTTATATTTTGTAGTTGAATGTTATGAAAAGGGCAACGGGAACATTGCAGACCATTACTCAAAACACAACAATGAAGCTGCATGTGTTGAGGCCGGTGGTTCATGGCTTGAATATAATAATTACCTTGAAATCATAGAAGGTTTGAATGAAAAGCAATGTGAACAAAAGAATAACGACGAAGCTAAAACCGCAAACATTAAATACTTTTGGGGTCGACCAATGTATAAGGGTGAAGTCAAAAAATGCTTAGTTGCACTCGATGAACCGGATTGTAAAGAAGCAGAGTTTTCTCGAGTTAACCACCTTGGTAACGGCAAGGATCTAGAGCATTTGAATTATACTTGGGTACTACCACATTTTCCGAGTAGCGTTGATCAGCGATGCGTTCTTCGTATTAGGTATGTGAGATAGTTACATGTGACCGAACAGTTAACTAACTGCAGCCTTAATATCTTTGAAATTTAATCACTCTTCGTCCAAAAAAAAGTGATGAGCAAATCTGGCTAAAACTAGCATATTTAACTTCTGTTAGTTGATTGATACAATATTCTAATTTAACAAATAAATAGATTCATAATTGTGTTTGACCACACTGATTTAAATTTATACAAAATTCTAACACCTCTAATCTCTAATTTCTAACATTTCTAAATTACTTGAAAGGTTAATTTATAGTGGAATTATACTGGTTTTTATGCATTTTTCAATTAATTTCTTGGTTTTCGCTGCCAACGTTGCACCTCTTATGCTTTAATTAACAATAGAGAAAAAGCTAAAAATACTATAGACAATGATAATTTCACTAGCGGTGTTTTCATTAATATCCAAAAAGCATTTGACACTGTTGGTTATACAATTATATTACAAAAGCTAGAAGATTATGGAATAAGAGGTATAGCAGATGGTTAGTTTAAATCATCTTATCTAATTAATGTAAGTCAATCCATTATAATCAATTGTTCCACAAAGCTTTGTCTTAGGAGCCTTTTTATTTTAAATTTACATCAACAATCTTAATAAAGACTACCGCCCATCATTTTACTGACAATACAAACTCTTTGTTGGAAAAAAGTTAAAAATGATAAGATGTATACTTCTAGATGAGTAACTCCTATGGAAACTCCTTATCATCAAAATTTTGAAAAAATTAAATAGAGCAAATACCATGCTTTCAAAAAAAAAGACACTAGCTACATTTTATTGTTATGAAGTCTCTTTATTTTTCAATCTTTGCATTAAATATGAAATGTAATCAAATTTGGGGTCAATCTGGCACAAGAAAAATAACCGAAATTGTTTTTTATTAGTATGATATAACATAAGGCTCTTTAATTTTATGTTAATTTATGCTTTTTTAAATCGAAATCTTCCTGGAGCCTTTTTGAATTTCTTTTTGCGTACAAAAAATTGTCATGATCATGATGCTAGTAAAAAAAAATTGGTATTACCTTTATATAAATCAGAAAAATTTGGAAAAAAATCTCTAAAATATTAATGCGTTGCAGAATAGAATAAGTTTTTTCCTAACATTATAGAAAAATTTAGAAATTTGAATTATGAAACCGAGGATAACTTTTTATATTCAAATAAAACAAAGCTTTACGAACTTCTTCAAATTGTTTTGAAATTAATAGAATATATTACTCAAATTTTATGTTACGTATCTTTTCTTATTTTTCTTATCTTTTATCATTCCCAATCAATTTACCTTTCTATTCTGTGTTTTGTATTTTCATTTTACTTTTGTCACCTTTTTTTTTCTTCCTCTTCATCTATCTTGGAGTCACTTAATGCTAAGTGAAAATTCACAAGTGACTTCATTCTTCATATGCATTTAATTATATCTACACTAATTTGAATAATTATGAAATTAAAAATTTTTTAATGTGGGAAAAAAATATATTTATTCATTCATTCATTCGCTCATATCAATTTATCAATTTAGCATATGCAAATAGTTATTCATTCATTTAATTAAACCATTTTAAACAAAAAACTGTGGAGAAGTTACTTTAGTAATTACATAAAATAAATTTTGCAACCATTCTTTACTTTTTTTAGGTCTAAAAATCAATTTTATTGAATACTTTAAAAACAAAAGTTTTATTATTATTATTATTATTATTATAAAATCTATTGTTATAATTTTGTAATAACACACTGCAAATATTTGTGATAATTTCCAAAAATTATCAGAAAATTATTTATAGGAGTTATTAAATTGTGTTAAGTATGCAAAATAGACTTGGAATCAATCAAATTGCAAATTAAACTGATAAAATTCAAAATCTCGGATATAAT